>SKCR01035294.1:0-80461 GCA_019454045.1 Zanthoxylum bungeanum | reverse complement strand
TTTTTACTAATTATCTCATATTGTTCTCATAATATCTTGAATATCCCTATCATCTTAATTTTTTTTTTTTTTTTTTTGAAAATCTCACCCTGATCACAAAATAATCACTTTTGTTTATGAAAATATTCACATCGAGGGATATTATACAAATTATTGAGAGATATTAGGTAAAAACAAAAAATATTATGTGAAACTCATTTATATAGATTCTCTCTCAAAACAGAGTTTCTTGGATATTTCAATTTATATTTTTGATTTGAATCGAACATTCATATAATTCAATCAAATGATAGATATTTGAATTTAATATATAGATTTAAGTCAAAATTTTAAGTTGAAATAACCTCACCCATAATTGATACCGAAACACGAAAAAACCCTATTTCCCTCTTCTTCCCCCTCTCATTGTGTATATAAATCATCCAACACTATATCTACTCTCACTCTCGAATTCAATTCTCCAATATTTCCTCCATAGCTTAGGAGTCATAGTTTCAGGATCCTTATACATGTAACAAAATTATTGCATTATTATAAATTAAAAGTGGATCATCGAAGGCATGGAAAGCGGCCACTTCCATCGGAAGCATCGGAGGATAAAGAGAAAGAGCAAGAGAACTTTCCTTCTTGGATTACTAATGAATCAGACATGTCCGCCATGGTTTCTGCTCTTACACAAGTAATTGGGACCACCACAACCACCACCACCATCGACGAAACCGCCGCCCCTCCGCAAGCCGTTAAAGAAGAATCATCTCAGGACCCACCTCAACCTCAAGATCAAGGTAATTTTGATATAACTTGACTCATCTTAAGTTACACTAACTAGCATTGATTTGATTTTTGTGCATGCAATGTTAATTAATTATTTTGCCTGCTTTTCAATTTTTGCTTTTTTTGGAATTATTGGTGAGATGTGAATATATATATATATAGTATCAAATTAATTTGAAGGGTGAATGTATAGCCAAAAGACAAGTTCAAGGTATTCAAAACAACTTTGCGTAAGCAACTCTCTTTCTTCAGTTGAGTGTGAGCAGCTATTTGTGTTTTTAATTTGATCCATATATGTTTCATGTCAATATCTTTAGTGCAAGAATTTTTACATCATCTATTTTGACCTTATATATAAACGAATTTGGATCCATATATGCTTATTAGATTTTATTTTATAATTAATTATATTTATATGTATATTTTTTTTTGTTGAAAATTAAACTATAAATTATTGTTAAAAGTATACCACTTTTTTTTTTATAAAGAATATAAAAAATAAGAATAATTTGTAAAGAAGTAAAAATAAAAAAGAAATTATGACAAATTTTGAAAAATGATGATATGATGAAAATGGAATATATTAATTTATTTTTTTGTTTTAGTAAAAAGAAAAACATTAATAGAGAATCAAATTATTTGTTTGGAAAATAACAAAAATTAAAGTAAATTTTTATTAAAATATAATAATTTAATAAATTACTAAGTCTATAGTACAATAAACTAATCAATTAGGAAAATTTATTATTTTTACAAAAAAAATTAATAGTAAAAGTCATCAATTAGAAATAAAATATTTTATATATATATTTTTTCTTTATATATAAAATTATTAATTTTTTAATATACATATATAAATGTATAGACACAAATATTTATGGGGCCTTATATTTAAGATTGATCTTATGAGACGATTTAAATTAAGTTATATTAAAATTTTTTTAATCTTTTATCACACGTATATTAATAACAATAAACAGTTAATATTTAATTATATATAAATTCTTATTTAATAACTACTAATCATAATTTATAAAAAAAAAAAAAAAACACACAAAATTCAACTTAATACCAAATTTAAATTCTATATAGATCTTAACCTGTTGTTTTCCATCAAAATAGCTAAATCTTGAACATGTCAAGTAGTTTGCTAGGTTTCACTCTTTGGTTGTGACAAACAAATTGGACTAAAATTTCTTACATGACTTGAAGTATAGAATCATCTTTCCTTCTCCTTCTAGAACTCTAAAATATAGAAAATATTTTGTAATACATGGTAAATATTAACTTGAGAGTTTAAAGTTGTTCGATGCTTATATTTTGAATGGGTTATTTTCTTCAATACACTCCCTCGCGAGTAAATCGGCCTTTTGCCTGATTTAAGTAGGTAGTGTGAGTTCACTTGTATATGAATGTGCTCTGATACTATATTGAAATTCATAAGCCTAACTCAACCCAAAAATTTGGGTTGAGTTAAGCCCATGAATCTCAACATGGTATCAAAGTCAGGTTCATGCATGAGTGAGCCCACACTATCTACTCACGTGACATAAATCAGGTAAAATATCGGCATGCACGTGAGAGGAGTGTTCAGGAAAATATTTTTTTGATCGTCTAAGATGAATGAATAAACTCAAAATATAAGTATTGAGAAACCATTAACTCTAAGTCAACTTTTGGATTAAGTTGGACCTAATGGACTTCAACACGAATATTATATTACTATTGATGCATAAAAAATGATGTTTGTACAATATTTTGTACAATAATTTGCACAATCATATATATTTAGGAAAAAAAAATTCCCTTTTTATCATTTGTGTTTTTCCAAATACACATGGTTGTCTAAATTATTGTTCAAATATCATTGTTGAGAATTCATACATCCATAAAAACAACTATTTGATTGAGTTAGTGAGATTATGTTTCCTGTGCATTTATTAACTGCGTTTTTTTTTTTTTTTTTTTTATGTATTTGTAATGTGCTTCGGCATGGATTTTTGGGCTTAAAATCCTTAAAATTTCTACACTTACGACATGTCGAGCAAATGAAAAGATAACAAATGGTATTTGCTAAACATTATGACGTAAATCGACATAATTATAAAATATAAATAAAGATTTATATTTTATTGAGTGTAATGAGAAAAGACGTCTATAAATGGCGTAACTTGGTGGTTTAGGACTGATGATCTCACTTTGAGGTCATGAGTTCGAATCCAGCCGCATGTTTTATTTACTCCGTTTAAGGCCGTAAGGGATGGTTTGGTGGTGTATTTCCAACTATTTCAAATAATAATAATAATAATAATAATAATAATAATAATAATGAGAAAATAGTGACTTGTGGAGAAAGATTTTAAAAATATATTTGGAGGGCCTTGCCTAACTTTTAGGATAATATTTTGTAAACTGAGAGAGAGAGAGAGAGAGAGAAAAGAGTTGTCGCCGAAAGTTGATGTGTGACTGACTTCAAATTATTTGCATGTGAAATCATGTAAAATAATGATATTAGTAGGACTAATGCCCGCATAATTAATTAAAAGCTTCTTACTCATATTAAGTGCATGCATCGAATTAATGTAATAGTAATTAATATTGAATTGTTGCATGTATATATTAATTAATGAATTTGATCAGAAAATACAAGGAGGAGACATTACAGAGGAGTAAGACAAAGGCCATGGGGCAAATGGGCAGCCGAAATCCGAGACCCTAAAAAGGCAGCCAGAGTGTGGCTTGGTACATTCGAGACTGCTGAAGATGCAGCCATGGCTTATGATAAAGCTGCTCTCAAATTCAAAGGTACCAAAGCTAAGCTTAATTTCCCTGAAAGGGTTCAAGGTGCTACTGAGTTTGTCTATTTAGATTCATCTTCAAGCTCTCACGTCCGAGATCCCAGGCCGGTGATGCCTCCTCCTCCTCTTCCTCCTCCTCCCTCAATGCACCATAATAACTACCCGGACTTGCTTCAATATGCACAAATTCTATCCAGTGATGATGCTACTTTTAATTATTACACTTCCAATCTCTTTAATGCCCAGCCATCTTCCACGTCCAGCTCATCGCTTCACCAGCAACAATCGGCAAAATTTGAAAGCTCGTCTGGTTCTGATTTTCAAGACAACTTTGATAGTAATAACCCAAATGGGTAGTTAGTATTGTTTTAATTTGAGTTGCTAATTTTGTTTTTGATAAATTGGAGAATGTTGTATTTACATTCTTTTCTAGTATATCATTCCATGTTATTAAGTATTGTATCTTTATACATTAGTAAATGGTCCAGTAAAATTGATGACAACCACATAATTAAATAAGAGCTTCCCAGAATTTTTTTTCTCATTTCGGAAGCTTTGCCTAGCTATTTAATTGCGAAATGTTAGAAAATTGCGTATATTTACTATTATGTTAATAAATTGGCTAGTTATTGGAGTAGTCGAAGGTTGGAAGCATATATATTTTAGGGATTCAGAGATACGTGTATTAAAGTTAATATTTGAGCAGTGATATTGTAACTAAAATTTCATAAATTAATAAAACTTACAATCATTCATGTAGGCACATTGCCGACCTACTTAGGGGCCCGTTTGTTTGGCATTAAAATGATTTCAGAATTATTTTTTTTATATATATTTTATATCCTTACAGAAAATTTAGTTAATGTAAATTATTTTCTGATCAATGAATAAGTTAAGTTATTTCACGGATTTTTTTCTTTTGTCTAAAATTTTCATAACTCACTTCAAGGAATGGTAAAATTCGGACTTAGATTCAGATGTCAATGGATCTGGGTCGAAATGTGTTTTGGTGGATCAGGTCCATATCCATATCCAAGAAAAATATTCGGACTCGGATGCAGTATACTTAGTCCAGATTTGGGTGTACCCGAACTGGATCCAGAAATCCATAATTTTTTTTTATCTCTTTTCAATTATATTTGTAAAAATTATGGAATCGAGCCCTGAAATTTCATATCCGGGTATACCCGGACTGGATCCAGAAGTTTGTATTTTTTTTTATCTTTTTTCAATTAAATTAGTATGAAATTAATAAAATTATGGATGTAGGTCCCAAAATTTCGGACCTGCCTGAATCTAGTCCGGGTACACCTGGACTAGATCCAGAAATTCGAATTTTTTTAAAAAAATTTCAAATATATTTATATGAAATTAATAAAATTATGGACTTGAATCCTGAAATTCTGGACTCGTGTGGATTCTGATAGAGATCCAGTATAGCCCAGATTGAATCTATAAATCTGGATTTTTTAATAATTTTTCAAGTATATTTGTATGAAATTAATAAAATTATGGATATGGGTCCTGAAATTATGTACCCGCATGGATCCGGATCCGTATCTAATATACCCATACCATATCTAAAAATCCAAATTTTTTAATCTTTTTTAATTATATATGTATGAAATTAATAAAATTATAGACTAGTGTCCCGGAATTTCGGATCCGAGTATACCCGGATCGGATCCAAAAATCCAATTTTTTTTATATATTTTTCAATTATATTTATATGAAATTAAATAAATTATAGGCCCGAGTCCCTAAAATTCGGACCCAAGAGGATCCAAATCTAAGTATATTCAGACTAAATGTTATCCTGAAATTCGATTTTTAATATAATTTTATATAATTATATTTGTATAAAATTATATCATGAACAAAGAAAATACCTATAATATTTTAAACAGTCCACAGCGAGATTCCACGTCAAACATCTCATACAATTTCAAAAGACAATTAATGAAAATCTATATCGTGATTGAATCCAAAAACTAACGTAAGAGTTGAAGATTATTAAATATTATATTTATAGTTCATTCATTTTTTTTAAATGACTCTTACATTCCTTATCGATATTTTATCTGAATTATTTCTAATGAGTAGGTAATATGGTCCCATTTATATGTACTTATGATTTTAATATCATATTAAAATCTATAATTCTAAGTTCTAACACAATCAAAAAATTATTTTAAAAATTGACAATTACCTAAAATAATTATATTTTAAATTCATTCACTTTTTTTAAGGGAGGTTTTCTGTAACAATCATAACATTTGGATAAGAGAACTTAAGCTCCGAAAGGTTTTCGCTATGCCTTTTTTTTTTCATAGCTGGGTCCCTATTTATTTATTTATTTATTTTTCCTTATACACGCATGCTGGAGCTGCAGTATTAAGGGGCTTTTTCCGAATCCACTTGCTATGCTTTGCAGACAAAAAAACAAAGGCTTGATTTTGGTTGGAATCATGAACGAAAAAAGACCAAAAAAGAAATTGAAAATATTGTATTATATATATTGAGAAGCTTCTCATTCGTTGGGTGCGTTTGTCTCATTATATTGTATTATTTAATGTATGATGTATTATATTAATATGTATTATAATAATATTGTATTATATTAATGTTATATAACGTTTGGTATTACACTATATTGTATTATATTAATGTTTTACATCGTTTGATATAACACTGTACTGTTTTAAAATTATTTTTGATTTTAATATTAATTTTTTAATATTAATAGTAAAATTAATATTTTAATATTAATTTTTTAGTGATTTTTTTTTAAAAAAAATTTTGATACTTAAATTTTTTATAAAACTAATGATGCAGAATCCCGAGAGTATTTGGTGAAATTTTGTACAGTATGACTAATGAAGACGAAGCAGCAATTATGTGAAGGAGAAATAGCAATGAAGAAGAAGAAGAATGAGCAGCAATGAAGAATCACATGAGTGGTTTGGTGGTGTAGGGTTTAGGATCTCATTTTGAGTTCCTAGGTTTGAATTCAGAGAGTGTGTTTCTTGTAAGAGTCGAGAACAGCCGATGATTTTACTTGTTCTGCTTAAGCCTGGAAAGAATGGTTTGATCGCGAGGTTTCCAACGATTCCAAAAAAAAAAAAAAAAATGAAGAATATGAAGGAGGAGGAGCAACAACGAAGAAGAAAATAAAGGAGCATAAACAACAAAAAAGATTGACCATGATAGTGAGAAAGAAAAAAAAAAAAAAGAGAAGCGCGAAGATTTAATGGGATGCAGGGTGACATACTCACAGAAGATATTTTTTACTCTAAAGTATGAGAGTGTAAAAGTAATAAAATAATTCCGTAAGTCTGATATATATTTACGGAGAATAGACTTAGTCAAATAAAATAATAATTCGAGTGAATAAAAAAATTGAATTGTTTGAAGTGATGAACACTTTTAAATTGGACTGTAATAATAAAATAGAATGTTGAGGTTAGGAGATTCACTTTTAATGTCCCCAAAGGGTGTGGCTTGGTGGTGTAGGGTCCAGGATCTCACCTTGAGGTTCTGGGTTCGAATCCATGGGGTGCACTTCTTGTAAGAGCATGGGACAGCAGGTGGTTTTACCTGCGCCGCGGCCCAGAATGGGTGTTTGGTGGCGGGGTTTCCATCGTTTCCAAAAAAAAAAAAAAAACACTTTTAATATTTCAAATATAGAGAAATCATATTTTTTATAATATATAAATTATCATTATTACCCAGTTAATTTTATCTTATGAATTAATTATGCGAAAATATATAAAACCAACCATATAGGTGGTAATAACATTTGTTTATAACAGATACTCAATTATGCCAAATATATAAAACTAGCCATAAATGCGGTAACAAAGTTTGGCAATAATTAGTCCAAATTTAAATTACTGCGTCATATAATATGAAGTAAAATATTAACTGTGCCAACCAATATGAGATTGTCTACAGCGAATCAAGACAACCATAAATATAAGAATATGTTAAATATTATTCTTCAGATTACAGTTCATATATTATAATATAAGTAAAATTAATTTATATTCTCATATTAAGAGTTTCACCATTTACCCCAGCATTATGAAATTAGCTACTCATGTTTAGAATAAAAACACACATAATTTTATTATTGAAAGAAAAAAATTACAATAAAGCTTGAAAAATAAAACATACAAGAGTTGAAACTAGGGATGACAGCGAGTAGGGTTTGGTGCGGGTTTTCCATTACCAAACCTGCACCCGCATATGTAAACAAATTACCAAACCAGCACCATACCCGCTGCGGGTTTTAATTTTCATTATCAAACCCGCACCCGCATATAAAAGTGAATTACCAAACCTGCATTGGTACCCAACGGATTTTTTACGGGTTTTTAAAATATTGAATTCTCTTGTATACTTAATAATATAAGATGCATTTCGACAGACATAAAATTGTGTTCAATGGCATTTCGCATCAATTTTCTGGGTATGGAGAAAATTTCGACAGATATGAAATTGGGTTCAAAGTTATGACAATGCTTGACATTAGAGATAAAATACCTCGAAGATAAAATTGGGAACACTTAATGTTCTTAGATCGTGTGCAAAAGTGCATTCAATCAAGAGAATTGTCTTAACCTCTTCTGTTGCTGCAGTATCGCAAACTGGAACTAAGGTGGTAATGGATGAAACTCATAAGGTTTTTTTTTTTTTTAGATTGCCATAAAAATATTAATTAAAAAAATTAATTTTTCCGGTATGCGGATACCCGCTGCGGGTATCCGCATATTTTACTTAAATATCAAACCTGCACCGCATCCGCAGCGGGTTCTGTTTTAAATTACCAAATCCGCACCAAACCCACTAATATATTTACCAAATCCTACCCATTGCGGGCGGGTTTTTGCGGGTTTGAGGGTAAAATTGTCATCCCTAGTTGAAACTCCACAAATTCTCAAAGAGAGAAATCTATGGAGGAAGTTAAGGAAAATGAGACGCTGAGCACTTTTATTTATACCAAGAGGCACTCATCTTGCTTGACAATTGCCATGACAATCCATTAATTCGGTGGTTTGTTATTATTTTTTAATTATTTTTTTGTTTTTTTTCTTTTGTTTTGTTTTGTTTTGTTTTATTTTTTTTGTAATTTTGTTTTGTTTTGTTTTATATATTTATATAAAAATACATGTGTAGTTAAATACATCATAAACTTATTTTGTTGACAATCTAAACACGATGAACATTTTTCAAGTTCGATTTGAATCTAATTAACACATTCTTTTGGATTTCCTGGATCCTGAAATTTAGATTTAATATCCATTTTTCAGTTGAGCTTCCAAAACAGTATTTTACTTACACAATAAATAAAAATATATAAAACATAAATTTAATTATTATTTAATAAATATAATAAATTAAAGAGATTAATGAAACTATAAATATAAAATGTTTAATTTTCTTTATAATAAATATACATTTTTTAGAGGAAAATCCACGCTCTCCCTCGTCATTAATTATTGCAGTAAAAGAAGCATTAATTTATGCTATGTGTGTTATGAAAAATTATATTATGTTTCGGGTGTATATGTCATCTCTCTCACAATAGTTGGGTCCCACAACTTGTGTATTCCAATGCACCATTTATGGTTTAATAATAAAACGTAAGCCGCATGAAATCTGACGTGTTGCACGGTGCCCCATGCACAAGACATGCATGTATTTCAACAGTTCCAAGGCCAGAGCCAACCCAATTATTAAAAAAGTTATTGCTAAAATGTCCGAAAATATTATCAAAATCAGTTTATGAAAAGAGAAAATCAAAAAGATATCGTTTCGGTTCGGACAATATTTTTGGGAACAATATCATTTCCATATTAATAATTAGGGTCAATTTCGAGATCAGCTCACACAGACAGTGGATTGAGGTCTCAACTCTCAAGATTTGATGAGACCTCAAATAAATATAAAAAATTTATATATGGGTTAAGATTTTGTATAAATATATGTCATTTTTTTTTGATAAAATCCTTAAAAATCAAAGTCAGTGTCCTAAATCTAAAGAAAAACATTAATAATTATTGAGACAAAAAAATCAATTTTTTTTTTTTGTTAGCAGTAGCCGCCCATGTTTTATAATGCTTCACAGCTTCAGGCATCAATCACCAAATTTTTTTTTTGGAATCGTTGAAAATTCCGTCTTCAAACCATCTATTTTGGACTTAAACGGAGCATGTAAAGCCTCTAACTGTCACAGGTTCTTACAATAAACGTATTTTCTGAATTCGAACCTATGACCTCAAGATGAGATTCTGAACCCAATAAATTATAATAAGTACAAATTATAATTTATAAAAAATCAGAACTTACGTGAGTATCGAATTTAATTCCCAATATTTGATGCACCACAATTGGTGTACTATACAATTAGTTAAGCTTCGAATATTTATTCATACCAACTCATTAATTAAATGAGAAATTATTATTTTTACATCAAAAGATTATGTTATATATGAAAATATTGAAAATTTTAAATAAATTTAATTTTACACCTAAAATTTTAATCAACATATAAAAAACTACCTTCATTATATTAATTTATACCTAAAAACGTAAATAATATACTAATTGAAACTTTGACCGTAAAATTAAAATTTTAAAAAATTCCAGTTATTTTCATATATAAGATAATCTTCAAATATAAAAAAGGCAATTTTCCTAAACCTTTCGGCTTCCCTATTTGTCAAAATTTGCGGCTAAAGTTAAAAGGATGTATCTTACAAGTTACAAGTACAATTATGATCCACCTTCAAAATCTCTTTTTCATTATTTAATTTTCTCAGAAAGAAAAGAACATAATGATTGAGTGAGTGAGTGAGTGAATGAATGAATGAATGAGAGTAGCCGCATGCACAAGCTACAGGCTTTTTATGATTGAGAATTGAGAGCACAGAGACACACACGAGGCTCTTTTTGCACCGTCTAGAGTTGGGTTATTATTATTGCTTTTGCAATTTATTTGCATGCTCTAATTATTAATTTATAATAATACGACAATCACAACCAAACAAAAATATAAACCCTACACCACCTTCCTTTTGTTTTCAACCGTTACTTACTCCTCTTTTTTTTTGGCTTACTTTTGAGTGTAGCCTTGTGTTTTTACTTATAGATTGTTCAACATTTCACTTTCATACTCATTTGATTTGCTTTAATTTTCTTAGGAAAAGAATGCATTTCATACTCATTTTTTGAACCTTCAAGAACATACTTTGAAGAGGAATTTTCATCATTTTGTCCGGCCTTGGCCATAGACGGGTTAGGCGTTTGTCTATGACCTCCCGATTTTTTTATATAGCCCCAAATAATTTAAAGCTTATGATCGGTGATCTCAAAATGTAAAAATCAATCTAGATTATGAGGATGTCAGAGTCGACCTTAGTCTTATGATATAATTATAACATCCCTCAGAATGCAGGATGCTACCGGCAAGAGACATGGGTAACCCATCTCCCCAAGCCTAAAATCTAACTAAAAACAGACACGACACACCCTAAAATTTGACAACCTGGAACACAGTCTATCACCAAAACGCGACCTGTAATGAACATCAAATATGCAAAATGACCTTAGGTCCGCTACTCAAGCCACATCAAATACCCATCATCAATATTAAGGGTGCTCAAAACTATACGTACAAACTAAAGCTTTAATTTACATACATATAATAGCGTGCTCAGCACGTCTCAGCACATAAACAAAATAAATAAACTTTGTAACTTATACGACACTCCCCGGAACTCTAGAATGGATGACAACAACTTAGTGATTTCATTGTCTCGAGGATGACTTTCCAAAAGCTTGTGTGGCTGACTAATCTGGTTGCCAACTTGCAAAACTAGCAAACTGTTGTGGTGTGAGTTATAAAACTTAGTAAATAACCACGCTTATACCATAAAAGAACAAGAATAAATCTCGAAGATAATATTATGCAATTATATATCTATACATATATATCTGAAAACCTTTAAGATGTTATGTTGGAATGCGTGGAAGTCTATGATTAAATAGTCATTGGAAAAAATGATCCGAACAAACAAATCAAACCTTCAAGAACATTATACTTATACTAAAAATATTTCAAACTTTGTACTATTCTTTACACTTTTTATATACAATGTCCTTCGAAAATACTTATATATATACCGATCCAGAAATCGAGTTCATAAGACATGTTTGATACAAAACATAAACTTTTTACAAAGCTATAATATCCAAAGTATTTGATTTATGAAATCAAACTCTTTTGTCATATATCAGAAAATAGTATACATTTGAACTTTCATCAAATCAGAAAGTTAAAAATTTTCATTGTTAATAACTTACGTATTAAGCTTTATCCAGAACATCATTCGAATGTTCAGAATCCAAATTACATACAAACATATACAAACTCAGAAACGTAACTCATACAAATTCTCGAATCCTATACATAACAATCGTTCATATTCAACGTCAAAAAAATTACAACGTCAAAAAAAAAAAAACTTAAACTCATACGTATATAAATAGTATTTCAAACCCTAGAGTTTTCATATATACCTTCCACGTACAAGTCTCCAAGGAATACAAACATGTGCAAACTATAGGCGTAACTCATTCAAACCTTTAAGACATTACATAGCTAACAACGAAAATACATAACTTTTTAGAGATTGAACTCATCAGGTAACGATAATAGAAGTCAGAATGCACAAAGAATACCTGACTAAGTCATAAATAAACATTAGTACTAACAATGCTCGTACGAAAATCACTATCTATTTTTGAATAGGTATGTGGATGATGGTTTTCGCCCGAGGTCCACAATTGATAATTTGTAGTATGTGGCACTAGCGATCCTGCAAAACAAAGATAGAATAAGCGGGGAGTACTTCCCACCGGTGTAATGGGTGCCGTAGGCACTCCGACGCTCAAGTCAGTAGTGAAGACGAGCTGTAAATAATGGAAGAGCAAGACTTGATGTTACCTTGACTTCTGTTGATTGCCGTGAGGGCGATGTCCGGTGTTTAGAGAGTAAGAAGTTTAGAGAGCTTAAGTATGAGAGCTCAGACCTCTGCTAGAAAAACTCTGCCCTATTCTCATGGATTACCTCTTCTATTTATATGCTCTTAGGAGGTGTGCTTATTTAATACATTAATTGTGTGTCCGTTGGGTGATGGAAACGGCTGGTCCATGAAGAGGGGGATTTATGAGTTCAAGCGTTTCGTGGGTTGGCAACTGATGAGTTAGGAGGCCATTTGGGTTAGTCATTTTCTTGGGTATGGGCTTGTGACTAGCTTTCAAATGGGCCTTCTTTGAGAGCTTTGGGTTCTTTAGGCTAGTGGGTGATGAGTGTTGGGTCTCTCTTAGTGTGTGGGCCTATGAAGGTAATTGGGGGCCTAAGTCTATTATGGGTATTGTTTGGAAGGATTGGGCTATTACTGATATAGGGCCTGAAGCGAAAAGTCAAAAATGCCCTTGGCCCAAATTTGGCCCGTATAGTTTATCCCATACTATATAAGTCTAGAAGTCCTTGACTTGGAGAGTATTTATGTGCATGTCGAATGAAACAAGATGTGGGGTACTTGCTAACTGAACCTGACGAAGGCTCAAAGCTTATTCATACGACATTGTCGTACGGACTGAGGGAAGTGCATGTCTTCAATTGACTCGACATGAGTCTTTGTGGGATGTCCCCGGTCGACTGAACAGATGAAGGTTCAGGAGCTAATTCACACGACGTTGTCGTATGGACTGAGGGAAGTCCATGTCTTAAGTGGACTCGACATGAGTCATTGCGGGATTTCCCCGGTCGACTGAACCAGATGAAAGTTCAGGAGATAATTCACACGACATTGTCGTATGGACTGAGGGAAGTCCATGTCTTCAGTTGACTCGACATGAGTCCTTGGGGGATGTCCCCGGTCGACTGAACCAGATAAAAGTTCAAGAGATAATTCATACGACATTGTCGTATGGACCATATGAAGGCCAGGTCTTGAACTTGACTCTACATGAGCCATGGGGAATGCTCTCAGTCGACTGAACCAGATGAATGTCAGGATCATCCCCATATTACGGGTCAAAAGACCAGAGGAGTCTTCAATTTCGTTTGGACCAGGTGAATGTCATGTCTTGAACTTGACTCTGCATAAGCCATGGGGAATGCTCCCAGTCGACTGTACCAAATGAAGGTCAGGATCATCCCTATACTATGGGTCAAAGGACCATGGGAGTCTTTAATGTCGTCTGGACCAGGTGAAGGCCAGGTCTTGAACATGACTCTACATGGGCCATGTGGAATGCTCTCAGTTGACTGAACTAGATGAAGGTCAGGATCATCCCTATACTATGGGTCAATGACCAGGGGAGTCTTCAATGTCGTATGGACCAGGTGAAGGCCAAGTCTTGAACTTGACTCTACATGAGCCATGAGGAATGCTCCCAATCGATTGAACCAGATGAAGGTCAGGATCATCCCCATACTACAGGTCAAAGGACTAGGGGAGTCTTCAATATCGTCTGGACCAGATGTAGGTCTATGAATGTCTTCACTCTACAGACCTGACGAAGGTCCAAAAGTATTTCTTTATCATACTACTAGACCTGATGAAGGTCTATGAAGGTCATCACACATTCTCATGATGAGGGTCCATGAGACTACGATCATATGGACCTATCGAATGGACTTGATAAAGGTCCAATAAGGTCATCACTTCTCACTCTACTTGACCTAAAGAAGGTCAATGAGGGTTCTCATTCCTCATTCTACAAGACCTGACAAAGGTCAATGAAGGTATAATTCCTCATTCTACAAGATCTGACAAAGGTCAATGAGGGTATAATTCCCCATTCTACAAGACTTGTAGTCTGAGACCATGTCGTCTGAAAGGTCCATGAGGGTCATCATCCTACTAGATTTGATGAAGATCGGTCGACTTGGCCCGATTGAGGTCCAAGGGATTCTTCATACTACCTAACCTGATGAAGGTCGGTCGATTGGACTTGATGGAGGTCCAATGGATTTTTCATACTACCTAACCAGATGAAGGTCGGTCGATTGGACCTGATGGAGGTCCAAGGGATTCTTCATACTACCTAACCTGATGAAGGTTGGTCGATTAGACCTGATGGAGGTCCAATGGATTTTTCATACTACATAACCTGATGTAGGTCGGTCGATTGGACCTAATTGAGGTCCAAAAAGGTTATTCATTCTACTAGGCATGATAAAAGATTTCATATATAGTCTGGAATTGGCGATATTAAATCAATATCGTATGGAGATGATGACTAACTGTAGGCACTGCATTTTTGCATGTAAGTCCGGATGATGAGTCTCGTATGGAGACACTACCTCTTTAGTTGTGAAAGCCGCGGGAAACGGACGTTGGAAGGGAAAAGGTCAAGAATTGACACTTGGTTGGATTTAACTCGTTGGATAGCTTCGGACTCGCTCGTTGGACCTCCATTTCAAAGCACAGCCTTAGCCCAAACCCCCGTAAGACACAAACCATTAACCTTCAACGCTTAGCCATCTGCTCCTTTGGCCCAGCCTCCACCAGCCCATCACGCCTCACGTCCTCACGCCCATAAACAGCCACCAGTCAACACACTCTCTCGCCACCTGCACAAACCCACGCCCCTCATTCCCACATCGCCCAGCAGCCACAAAGCTTACCTAGCCTCCTACTCACAAACGCCCCATAAGCCTCCATTCACGCCAAATTGCCACCTTGCAAGCCACTCATCATACGCTGCTTACTAACCCTTCAACCCTTCAGAACGTGAGCAATCCACGTGAAGGAAACAATCAAGCACCCACTGCCAAGCCAAACCGACAGTAACCAGAAGCCACAACCTGCACCCTTCACTGCCCTTAACCAACAAGCAAATCAAGAAACTAAAAAAGACAACATCCCTCCAACACCCTTCACGTGTCCAAGCAGCCATCAGCCAGCTCATGCACCCTAGCCCCACGTTCACGTTACGCTCAGTCTCACACCCTTAGCAACCCACCTTTCAAACACAACTCTGAAACCCTCAAATTACTTCACAAAACTGCTTCCATTTTACACCAAAAACTGCCCCTAAAATGCCCCAAACAGCAGCCCATTTACACGCAAAAACAGTAGATTAAAGACCTGAAACAGTGAGCAGAAACCGCGAGGAAACAGCAGCAAAATGGAGTCAAAACAGTAGCTTGAGCAGCGAAACAACGAGGTAAAATGCAAACCAGTGAACCAGAAAAGTTACGGTTTGATAGCCCTTCCGACGGCCGTGAAACGGGATTTCGAAAGTCGACATAAAAGGTTAGACCTGAGGGTATTTTCCACATTCGTTTTCTGTTTTATTTGTATTATTTATTGAGTATTGCTTGCATGATTGTTATGTTGAAATGCATGTTGTGGCCATTGAGTAGATAAATATGCATGGATTATGAGATATTGTATGTTGTGGCTTTGGAATAAAATGAAAGATGTGTCAACTCTCGCGGTATATCGGATGGAAACCCGGACATAAATTTCATAGCCGATTCCGAATGGACGGTAGTATGATCTGTACTCGGGATACAACTCTATGTACCGCTTGAGTAAACGACATTTTCTTTTGTTTTATATTGCTTTGATTTATTTATTTTTCGTCATTTGAATTCCGCATGTTATTTGTATGCATGATACAATCGAGCGCATGGCTTAGTAAGTCGGATTAAAGGTCCCCTATTTGGAGGGGTTAAAATCCTTTACCACGATGCTTTGCCGCGCCGGTTGATGTGTGTTCGGTTGGATATAAGATATGTTCAATCGGGCATACTAAGTTTGATTGTGATTGTCTTTATTTTTTTATGTATGATGCGATCGAGCGCATGGGCTTAGTAAGTCGGATTAAAGGTCCCCTATTTGGAGGGGTTAAAATCCTTTACCATGATGCTTGCCGCGCCGGTTGATGTGTGTTCGGTTGGATGTAAGATATGTTCAATCGGACATACTAAGTTTGATATGATTGTCTTTATTTTTGTATGTATGATGCGATCGAGCGCATGGGCTTAGTAAGTCGGATTAAAGGTCCCTTATTTGAAGGGGTTAAAATCCTTTTGGTGGCTGCTCGGTCTTTTGACAAATCTGTCCTCTTCCCTAACCAACGGGTATCTATGATGGCTTTCAAGAAAAAATGGGGTTAACGTGGTGCATGTATGCATGAGGTGCATGTGATGCATGAGATGCATGCGATACAAGAAATATATCAACTCATTAAATTTTCACACAATCGGCCCATCATCATTTTAGAAGCTTTTGGGCTAACTGTCATAGGAGTGAACTCGTCCCAGTTTAAATGGCCCAATAAGTTCACATCTCATGGCAAGAAGTCCAACCGTATCCAAATGATAATGTTCCTAAACACAAACATATAATGGCCCATTGGCGTTTTAGAAGCTTTTGGCCCAATCATCATAAGATATGTTCTTGTCCCAGTTTTTAAATGGCCCAACAAGCCCATACCTCATGACAAAAGGTCCGAATGGATCCAACGACCATGTTCCTAAACACAAGCATAAAAGAAAGATAATGCAAACATAAAACAATGATTTCTACAGAATGGCCCATCAATATTTCAGAAGCTTTGGGCCTAATGGTCATAAGGTACGAACTCGCCCCAGTTTAAATGGCCCACCAAGTTCGCATTTCTGACAATAGTCCAACTGCATCCAAATGAGGATGGTCCACAAGCACATACTCAAGGAAATAATTGTTACTTTAACCATACAACCCCGGTCTATGGGTGGGTTCGCAAGAGTGTAGACAAAGGCTCTCACCGGCGAAGGATGGCCCACAACTAGGCCTCCCCAATCAATGGTTCGAGCGACCAAGTGGCGCACCCTTTTTATACACTAAGGTACGTGCCAATGAGCTATGGTGTGTGACTGACTGTCAAATGGATTTCCCATTGTAGATTCCCCAGAGGGAGGGTGGAGCGAGGCTCTCTTAAGTACCCTAGCCTCTTAGGCTCTTATCGCTTGGTGTCAGGAATAACAACGCATCCTCCAAATTAGTCCATCACAATAGGCTACGGGTAGATGGCTATATAGGTGCTTTCACAGCTTTTCCTTCTAGGAAGGTAGTGAATGAAGAAAGACACCAAACCATTACCTAGCCTCAAAATGCCCTTGATTAAACCCCCATTTTATCCACTATAGACACGATCAATTAGAACATAAATCCAAACATTACAAGACAATATTTCGGGGCCGATTCTCTATCCCCAGTGGAGTCGCCAGACTGTGGGACACAGGAACTGGGCTACGCATGATGTTCCAGGCTCGCGGCCTAGTTGGGAGTACGGAGTAGCCACGAGGGACTAAACCGAAGAATAATGGAGTCGCCACCCGGTGTGAACTGGGAAAATGAGATTTAAGGCCGCACTCACCCCTCGCAAGGGAATACCTCAAACCGTTGGGTTCGGAATGGTCCCTTACTTATGTCACTTGTAATGAAAGGATTTATGTAATAATTTAATCAAGTTTAAGTAACACTTATTTCCAAGAGTATCATGCTTCTAAGTTCACATGTACAAGATAAAACTTACACCTAAATTTACAAATATTTCACATCTAAGATTGCATGCTTGAAAGTACATCAAAGTAGCAATGAACATACAACTTCATTGGCATATTATATTCACGAAAGACACAGGTGTAGGCACTGCATTTTTACACATAGAACCCGATGATGAGTCTTATTTGGAGACAACTACCTTTTAAGTCACGGAGGTCACGGGAAACGGACATCGGAAGGGGAAATTCAGAATAAACAAGGTTCACTGTTTTCGTTCGTGCTACGTTCGTGTTTACGTTCGAACATCAAACAGATTGCGGGCGTTCGTGCCGCGTTCGATGAAGCGTTCGAACGGTGTCGGTTAATCTGGTTTTGCTGCTAGCCTCACATCCAGCCCAATTAGCCCCCCCAAAGCCCATAAAACACATCCCAATTTAAATAAATAAATATTAATTAAAACATTAACTAAATAAGATAATAATTAAATAATTAAATAATTAAATAAAAACATATACCAAACATAAAATAAACAATTACCAACTTAAAATATAATCATGCCTAATTAAAATCAATCAACCAATTATATTCCCAATCTAATAAGATTATTCCCAAACTTAAAATATTGTATTCCTAATCCAAGCCAATCAAATATTCAACCTTCCCTATCTAGCCAAGATTTGTCCCCCCTCAATCTTTGACTTCCCTTAACCAAACCAAATCAAATCTCTTGCTTCCCTTATCCAACACCAAATCAAATCCCTTTCTTGTCAAACCTAACCCTTTGCCTATAAAAAGAACCCTTCACCAACCTTCTCAACCTTAGCTACTAGCTAGTCCCTAACTCATACACAACACACATAAAAAATTACATGAAGAAGACACCCAAAAACAGTAAGCAAAAGATAAAGAGGAAACGGCAGCGAAACCACAAGGAAACAATAGCAAAAGACGGAGAACGACGACTCAAAACAGTAAAGACAATGAACGAGAACAGTGAACCAGTGAACCGGGAGAGTTGCGGAGCATCCACCCTTCCGACGATCGTGTACCGTACATCCGAGAGGTGATTAAAAGGTTAGACCTGAGGGTACCTTTTCATTAGTTTATATTCATTTTTTTATTTATTATTATTGAATTCTATTCGCATGAGAGTCGTTTATGGATGCATGCTGTGGTCTTTGAGTAGATAAATATGCATGAATTATGAGATGTAATATGTTGTGGGTATTGGATGAATGAGAGATGTGTCAACTCTCGCGGTATATAGGATGGAAACCCGTACATAAATTTCATAGCCGATTCCGAATGGACGGTAATATGATCTGTACTTGGGCCACAACTCCATGTACCGCTTGGGTAAACGGCACCATCTTTCTTTTGTTTTGTGTTGCTTTTGTTTATTTAGTTTTCTTTACTTGAATTCAATACGTTGTTTATTTATGCATGATTCAATCAAGCGCATGGGCTTAGTGAGTTAGTCCAAAGGTCCTCCATTTGGGAGACAAAGAGCCGAAAATGCCACCTTTGTGACACTACTTCGCCGCGCCGGTTGATGTGTGTTCGGTTGGATGCGAGATACGTTCAATCGGGCATACTTGGTTGATATGATTGGTTCTATTTATGCATGATGTGATGTGACGCGCATGGGCTTAGTAGATGGTCTAAAGGTCATCTCTTTGAGAGATCAAGAGCCCCCAAAAGGCCACCTTTACGGCAGTACTTCGCCGCGCCCCTTTATTTTGTTGTTTATGTATTGCGTCTCATTTCATGCATCAGGTCTGTTCCCGTTCGAATGCGTTTACGAACGCAACTCGAACGCGCATGCATTTTTGCCTTATCATGCATCAGGTCTCATTTCCGTTCGAACGCGTTTACGAACGCCATACAAATGTGAGCATTCTGTTTCATTGCCGTTCGAACGCGTTATCAAACGCCATACGAACGCGAGCATTCTGTTTCATTTCCGTTCGAACGCGTTATCAAACGCCATACGAACGGGAACTTTCTGTTTACCGTTCGAACGCGTTCACGAACGCGCACACACTGAACTGAGTCTGTCTTATCATATTCATGCATAATCGCCTTTTGGTTGATCTTTCTTGTGTTATATAGCCAACTGTATTATTTGTATTCAAGCATGATTAGGCTGTTAGCATGTTATTTGGTTAATAGGTTCATGAGATAGTACTCAAGCATGATTATGTTGTTCTTAGTTTTCCATATCATAGAATTGAAATATGTTCATGAGATTGCCATGTGATGTGGCATGTTGTGATGAACTTGTTGATGTATGCATATGAATTTAGAAGCATGATATCTTTGGAAATAAATGTTATTTAAGCCTGGTTAAATTATCACATAAATCCTTTTATTACAAGTGACATAAGTAAGGGACCATTCCGAACCCAACGGTTTGAGGTCTTCCCTTGCGAGGGGTGAGTGCGGCCTTAAATCTCATTTTCCCGGTTCACACCGGGTGGCGACTCCATTACTCTCCGGTTTAGTCCCTCGTGGCTACTCCGTACTCCCAACTAGGCCGCGAGCCTAGGAACAGTATGCGTCGCTACAGTTTCTGTTGTCCACAACAGGCACACACACTAACCACACAAGCACACATATGAGCACTTTTCCAAGTGGTACGTGGAATTGTATCCCAAGTACAGACCGCACTACCGTCCATTCGGAATCGGCTACGAAATTTATGTCTGGGTTTCCATCCGATATACCACAAGAAATAATACTCAAATGCTATCATAACATGGATAAATGAATTATACTACGTTAAGCCAAAACTAAGGTAAATGATGCAATCAATAGATGAAAGACACGGCGAATATCGTGGTAAAGGTAGCCTTTTAGGCTTTTCTTCCCCCAAATGGAGAACCTTTTAATCCAACACAATAAGCCCATGCGCCTTTCATTACAATGCGTACAAAGACAATGATAACTATATGAAACTTTGTATACCCGATTGAACACATCTTACATTCAAACGAATATACATCAACCGGCGCGGCAAAGCATCGTGGTAAAGGATTTTAACCCCTCCAAATAGGGGACCTTTAATCCGACTTACTAAGCCCATGCGCTCGATCGCATCATGCATACAAAGAATAAGACAATCATATCAAACTTAGTATGCCCGATTGAACATATCTTACATCCAACCGAACACACATCAACCGGCGCGGCAAAACATCGTGGTAAAGGATTTTAACCCCTCCAAATAGGGGACCTTTAATCCGACTTACTAAGCCCATGCGCTCGATCACATTATGCATACAAAAATAAAGACAATCATATCAAACTTAGTATGCCCGATTGAACATATCTTACATCCAACCGAACACACATCAACCAGCGCGGCAAAGCATCATGGTAAAGGATTTTAACCCCTCCAAATATGGGACCTTTAATCCGACTTACTAAGCCCATGCGCTCGATCGCATCATGCATACAAAAATAAAGACAATCATATCAAACTTAGTATGCTCGATTGAACATATCTTACATCCAACCGAACACACATCAACCGGCGCGGAAAAAGCATCGTGGTAAAGGATTTTAACCCCTCCAAATAGGGGACCTTTAATCCAACTTACTAAGCCCATGCGCTTGATCGCATCATGCATAAACAAGTAACATGCGGAATTCAAATGACGAAAAATAAATAAATCAAAGCAACATGAAACAAAAGAATGTGCCGTTTACTCAAGCGGTACGTGGAGTTGTATCCCGAGTACAGATCATACTACCGTCCATTCGGATTCGGCTATGAAATTTATGTCCGGGTTTCCATCCGATATACCGCGAGAGTTCACACATCTTTCATTTTATTCCAAAGCCACAACATACAATATTTCATAATACATGCATATTTATCTACTCAAGGGCCACAACATGCATTTCCACATAACAATCATGCGAACAATACTCAATAAATAACGAAAATAAAACAGAAAACGAATGTGAAAATACCCTCAGGTCTAACCTTTTATGTCGACTTTCGGACTCGCGTTTCACGGCCGTCGGAAGGGCTATCACACCGCAACTTTTCTGGTTCACTAGTTTGTGTTTTACCTTGCTGTTTCGCTGCTCAAGCTACTGTTGTGACCTCTGTTTTGCTGATGTTTCCTCGCGGTTTCGCTGCCGTATTGTTGCCGTATTTTTGTCACTGTTTTTTGGTGTTTTATGCTACTGTTTTGCTCGATTTTGGGACTGTTTTGGGCTAATATGTGACTATTTTAGGAGTGTTTGTGAGGGTAATATGCGGCAGTTTTCAGGCTTATTTTCACGATAATTTGGCTGGAAAGTTTGCGGTAATTAGCTAAGCAGTTTCAGGGGTTTATTTGCGTGGGAATAGGCTGTATTGGGAGGGCTTTTTGTGCGTGTTGGAGGGAGCTGGTTTGCGTGAGCGTTGAGTGGGCTTTAGTTTTGTGCGTGCAGCTTATGAGCGTGGAAGGGCAGGTGGCGTGCAGTGAAGGGTCTTGGCGTGAAGGTTTTATGGCAGGCTACGAGTGGTAATGAATTGAAGGGCTTATGGTGCGTTGTTGTGGCGTGAAGTTTTGGTCAACGTGGCTTTATGTGCAAGAGGGTTTGAAGGCTAGTAGCTTACGTGTTACTGTGAGAAGGCTAGTTGGCATGAATTTGTGGCTGTGGGGCGTGAGGCAGATTGTGGTGTGGTTGCGTAAATGGGGCAAGTGGCGTTTGAAGGTAATAGGCGTGAGGGCAAGTGGCGTTTGAAGATGTGAGTTATGTAGAGGGGGGGTTTACGTGAATGAAGAGGCTTTGTTGTGATAATGAGCCAGGGGAATGCATGTCTTGGTTAGGGGTTGTTTATATAGAGAAGGGTTAGGGTTTCCCCTTGTCTCACAAGGAAAAGATTGGATTTGGTGTCAAACAAGGAAAGGGTTTGATTGATTGGGGGGGACAAAATTTGGTGAATAAGGAAGGTTGAATATTTGATTGGTGTTCATTAGGAATACAATATATTTAATTGGTTATGATTGATTTTAATTAGGCATAATATTTCTTTAATTTAGTATATAATATTTTGGATTAGGAAGTTACAATATTTTAATTTGGTATAATTATATTTTATGTCTTATTTAATTTGGTATAATTTTATTTCATGTTTTATTTAATTTGGTAAATGGCTTAATTAATTATTTTATTTAATTTGGTATATTATTTAATTAATATTTTATTTAATTGGGTTGTATTTTGAGGGCCTTGGGCGTGTGGGCCAAGTGTGGTGGGCTAGGTGTTGTGTTGGTTTGGTGAGTAGGTTTGGGCCAAGGTTAAATGGTTCTGGGTTTTTTAGGCTAAAGGTGCTTTAAAACGGAGGTCCAACAAGTGAACCTGGAGCTAAACAAGCGAATAAACTTTAACGAAATACCGATTCCCTTCCGATAACCGTTTCCCGCAACTTCCTCGACTAAAAAGGTAGTGTCTCCAAATGAGACTCATCATAGGGACTCACATGCAAAAATACAGTGCCTACAGTCGCCCCCACTTTGATGGGACTTGTGTAATGTGTAACAGTGACAATCCTATCAAAGTTATGCAATGCATTTTCACTTACCTGGCTCGCCAGCTGCCACTTGACTTACCATGTGTTGAGTTGAGTTGATTTGGTGGTGAGGTACTGCGACCCCTGGTTCATTCCCGAACCGTGCTCCATTTTTAGAGCGCCATTTTCGGCATCTTTTGTGTGTGTGCTCCATTTTGGAGTGCCATTTCCGGCATTTGCTGTGTGTGCTCCATTTTGGAACGCCATTTTCGGCCTTTGCTGTGTGTGCTCCATTTTGGAACGCCATTTCCGGCATTTGCTGTGTGTGCTCCACTTTGGAACGCCATTTTCAGCCTTTGTTGTGTGTGCTCTATTTTGGAACGCCATTTTCGGCATCTGTTATGGGTGCTCCATTTTGGAGTGCCATTTTCGACGTCTGCTATGTGTGCTCCATTTTAGGGCGCCATTTTCGGCATCTGTTGTGGTAGCGGTCCATTTCCGAACTGTGTTGTGCGAGAATGTGGCTCATTTTTGAACGTTATTTGATGAGATGGACTTTGCCGCTACAAACCTGCGAACACAAAACAAACATTGCATGTATGTGATATGTATGCATGTATGCATGGATATGTATCATATTCCGATGGGTTAGGCCTTCCTTGGTCCATTTCCGAACCGTGCTCCATTTTGGAGTGCCACTTTCGGCGAGATGTGAAAGTAGTCCATTTTCGAACCATGTTCCACTTTCGGAGTGCCATTTTCGGCGAGATGTGATAGTAGTCCATTTTCGAACCATGCTCCACTTTCGGAGTGCCATACTCGGCCAAACTAATGCTGATGTGGGCTCGCCCTTGGGACTCATCCCTAAACTGAAACTGATGTGGGCCTCGGCCCTGGGACTCATCCCCAAAACTGAAACTTATGTGGGCCTCAGCCCCTAAAATGATGCTGATACTGATGTGGGCCTTGCCCCCAAGCTGATATTGATGTGGGCCTCGGCCCTAAACTGATATTGATGTGGGCCTTGGCCCTAAACTGATGCTGATGTGGGCCTCGCCCTTGGGACTCGTCCCTAAACTGAAACTGATGTGGGCCTCGGCCCTGACTGATACTGATGTGGGCCTCGGCCCTGGGCTGATATTGATGTGGGCCTCGGCCCTAAATTGATGCTGATGTGGGCCTTGCCCCCAAGCTGATACTGATGTGGGCCTCGGCCGTGGGACTCATCCCCGAACTGTAACTGATGTGGGCCTCGGCCCTGGGACTCATCCCCAAAACTGAACTGATGTGGGCCTTGGCCCTAAGCTGATACTGATGTGGGCATCGGCCCTGGGACTCATCCCCAAACTGATGCTGACATGGGCCTCGCCCCTGTGACTCATCCCCAAACTGATGCTGATAAGGAAATCCTTTAATTTGGGGAAGTGATTTATGTATTTTAGGAAATGGATTTAATTTGTGTCATGTGTTTTAATTTAATTTAAGTTTAATTTTAATTGGTTTTATTTAGTTTAGGAATTTAATTTAATTTAAGTTTAATTTAATGGTTTTAATTTAATTTGTGACATGCATTTTAAATGTTTTAATTATTCGGATTGGGCTTGGTGTGTGGTTTAGGGATATGTGGGCATGGTTTGTGTCTTACGGGGGTTTGGGCTAAGGCTGTGCTTTGAAATGGAGGTCCAACGAGCGAGTCCGAAGCTAATCCAACGAGTTAAATCCAACCAAGTGTCAATCTTGACCTTTTCCCTTCCAACGTCCGTTTCCCGCGGCTTTCACAACTTAAGTGGGTAGTGTCTCCATACGAGACTCATCATCGGGACTTACATGCAAAAATGCAGTGCCTACACTAACCTTTCATATCTTCTAAGGAAGGTGACATCCATGTCTTGTCGAATGGGATCTTAAATAAGTGTAAAGCCTCATACGTGTCATGTCGAGTGAGACATTCACCTCATGCTGAGTGTAGTGTCCAGTGGGACATTCACCTCATGATGAACCTTCATTTGGACCATCCTCATTGAGTCGAGTCTACATTATTGTAATGTCGAGTGAGACATCATCTCATGATGTATCTTCATTTGAAGTATCTTTCTTGAGTTGAGTCTACATCTATTTGTCGAATGAAACTTCAGCCAATAGCTGATCCTTCCTCCATGTCGTGTCGACTGGAACCTTAACCCCTAACTAAGACCTATTCCTTGTCGTGTCGAGTGGTGCTTCAGCCCCTAGCTAGGAGTTCTTCTATATCGTGTGGAGTGGAACCTTAGCCTCTAGCTAAGACTTCTTTCTAGTCATGTCGAATGGACTCTCTGTCAAATACTAAGACTTATTCCATGTCATGTCGAATGACATATTTGCCTCGTGCTAGGTTTTCTTCCATCTCATGTAGAATGAGATCTTAAACAAGTGTCAAACCTCATACGTGGAGTGTCGAGTGGAATCTTTGCTCAATTCTAAACCATCATATATGTAGTGTCGATTGTGATCTTTAGCAAGTGATAAGCTGAGAAAGTTGACTGGGATGTCCATGTCAAGACTTCATTAGAGTATTGTCCATCAGGATATCCTCTTCATGCCAACTCTTCATACACGAAGTGTCGATTGGGGCGGTCATGCCAGATACATTGCTTCATTGTATGAGTGATAGAAAAAATGGTTATACTGGAGGGAAGCTTATTGTTCATTTCTTAGTCGACTGGGAGAGGTATGTTGATTGGGCCGGATGATTTTTTATGTTGTCGATTAGAGCAAATGAGTTTCTCTCTAAGTTGGAGTTTTGTGAAGGATAGTTTTTTCTAAAGTAACTAATGAATACTTATTTGGGAAGCTATGATGTCTCCAAGGAAATAATGGGTGCCTCTGGCCCCCTTTTTTTTGGGTCTAATTACATCAAATGATATATTATTGAGATGTATTACTAACATATCATTTATTATGTCGCTTGGGAGGATTCGAGCTTCTCTCATTGTGATGGCTGGTGGAAATTTCTCTTTTCTTGTTCCTCTTATTCTCCTCCCACCTGATCTCGATTTGGGCTCGAGTCATGGCTTGATTTATAGTGTAACATCGAAATTTAGTGAGCTTTTGTAGATTCCACTTTCAGAATGTACTCAATTTCTGAATGCTTCCACTGCAGTAGGCTGATAGAGATATGAGATTGTTATCCTTTCTTTATTGAAGCGAGCCACGTAGCTTCACAATGATTCCCCTCTCCATTGTTGGATAACATTAAGGTCATTGGTGGTCTTCTCAAGCTTGCAAGAACTTACAAAATGCTCCACAAATTTATCTGCTAGCTGTTGGTAAGACTCGATGGATCTGTATGGGAGATTGATAAACCAGGTGAGGGCATGACCAACTAATGTTTCTCCAAATCCTCTGCACATACCAGCTTCCCATTGATGATGAGCCAGACCCGTTGATATCATCTTGTATTTGTAATAGACAACATGGTCGTCTGGGTCATTTGATCTATCATACATCTTCATATCTGGAGGACTGAATTTCCTTGGTAGTTCGATGGAAGTGATGGTCTCCAAAAATGGAGTATCTGAGATCGTGCCGGCTCGGCTTTTTCTCTCTAGTAGTCTGACACCAGGTAGGCTGGAGAGAATTGCATCTTTGAACTCTTTCATTTCCTTGTGCATGGTGGAGGCAACTTGCCGTGCTTGGTCGGTTGGGGAGACATGTTGACTTCTTTCTTGATTTGGTGGATGATTGTCTGATGGCGGATTATCACTTGCCACATTGTTGAATGCCCTTAAGAGATTGGTGGGGATTGTAGGATCGCTGGGACGGTCTGGAGTATCACGATACTGGGAGGTTGAAGAGATTTATTCCAACTGTTTTTGAAGGTTTGTGTTGGAGTTTCGTATGGTCAGGTTTTCTTCCTCTAATGTTCGTAATAGTTCTTGGAGCATGGCTAATTGTGCTGCCACAGGGTCTGGTGTCGGCTCACTACTCGAAGCCATGAGTGGTTGTGTTTAGGAACCGTAGATAGAGAAATCTTTGCTTGTTGTGAATCACTAAGGCCCCACGGTGGGCGCTAAATTGTGGATGTCGGTTTTCGCCCGAGGTCCACAATTGAGAATTTGTAGTATGGGGCACTAGCGATCCTGTAAAACAAAGATAGAATAAGCGGGGAGTATTGTCCACCGGTGTGGTGGGTGCCATAGGCACTCCGACGCTCAAGTCAGTAGTGAAGACGAGCTATAAATAATGGAAGAGCAGGGCTTGATATTACCTTGACTTCTGTTGATTGCCGTGAGGGCGATGGCCGGTGTTTCGAGAGTAAGAAGTTTAGAGAGCTCAGACCTCTGCTGGAAAAACTTTGCCCTCTTCTCGTGGATTACCTCTTCTATTTATATGCTCTTGGGAGGTGTGCTTATTTAATACATTAATTATTTGTCTGTTTGGTGCTGGAAAACTGCTGGTCCATGAAGAGGGGGAGTTATGAGTTCAAGCGTTTCGTGGGTTGGCAACTGATGAGTTAGGAGGCCATTTGGGTCAGTCATTTTCTTGGGTATGGGCTTGTGACTAGCTTTCAAATTGGCATTCTTTGAGAGCTTTGGGTTCTTTAAGCTAGTGGGTGATGAGTGTTGGGCCTCTCTTAGTGCGTGGGCCTATGAAGGTAATTGGGGGCCTAAGTCTATTCTGGGTATTGTTTGGAGGGATTGGGCTATTACTGATATAGGGCCTGAAGCGAAAAGTCAAAAATGCCCTTGGCCCAAATTTGGCCCGTACAAGGTATGAAATAAAAATTGTCCGAACAGACTCTCTAACCTTTATATATACGACAGAATAATAACTCATAAACCAAGCAGTTCATGCACACTTATTACAAATATAAATTACATACACTCAATCTCACTCATCATCAAAAGCCAAAACACAAGGTAACCGTTTTAAAACCTATCTTATCAAAAATAAATCTTTCTGAAAATAAAAATTTCCAAACATTTAAATCAAGTTCCAAAACTAAAATCATCAAAACTAATTAAGCGTCCATTGTCCGATTCGCACGCATATACCGACTGGCAATGTACGAGAACAAGACCATATCGACAGAGGATAGCGAGTCGGCCATTTTCAGATGGACATAATTATATACAAGCACCATGACGATTTCAAAATCATAAAAAATAACATAATACGAGTACCGTGGCAGAAAAATATTGTATCAATCATAAACGAGATCGAACATATCTCATTCCAAAACAAGTCTTTCTGAAAATAAACTTTTCAAAATACCTTTTTAGAAAAACCATAAACAATAGAATCCCAAGAAATATCATAAAACCAATCTGATGTAACAAAATCAAATTCCAAAACCAATATTATCATAAATATGTATCGAGTGTTCAAGAAATAACTCAATTGGACAAATAAACCAAGCGTCTAATGTCTGAGTCGTGCGTCCTGATCGGACAATGTTTGAAATAATATCATGTCGATAGAGGGTAACAGGTCATCCCATTTCAGATGGATATAACTCTATACAAGCAACACGGTGGTTTCAAAAATATAAAATAAATAAAAATATAGTATAAGTATCGTGGCGAAAACATATCATATCATGTCAAAAGTGGAATCAAAACATGTCGTTTGAAAGAAAAACTTTTAAACATAAACTTTTCAAATCACTTATTCCGAAAAATAACAAATCAAGCTCTTAGGTCGAATATTGCTGACCAATGTGCTCAATATCCTTTGCATGTTATAGATGACTGTATTACTAGGTCAATGCGGTTATGCTTGGGCTTGTTCATTCTATTGGGCCAAAACTACACATTCACTGGACCAGTCATCTGCTTCTACATTCACAATAGGCTTGCAAGAGGCTGGATCTACCTTAGTACACATAATTCAAGTTGCAGAAGGCTAGACCCAATCCATTTAAGACTTGCAGTCAAGCCTTGCTATTTTACTTAGGATTTGTTATCTCTACGTTTTTATTAGGTCTTGGTGAGAGCCTTCACCTATCGGACTTAGTTGTTTTATTTACTTAGTTATTTTATATCATGTTGTAATTGGACTGAAATTGAACTTTTGTTATTTAATTAAGTCTATGGGCATGACATGCTATGGTTTTATGTTAGGCTTTAGTTATTTAGGGTTTTATCATATTAGGTAGATTAGGGTTAGCCACATTATATAAAGGGGAGTTAAGCTTTGTTCTTATTATATTATTTTGAATTATAAACTGAACATTTTGCTCGTGATAATATTTTCTCTTCTTGTTCTCTTAAGAATTTTGAACTTATCAAAGGTTCTACCTTTGTGGCATTCAAATCCTTCAAGTTAGGTTCATGAATAGGGTTTTCATCGGGTCTAGTTCTTAATTCCAAATCTGATTCTTGGCATTCTCAGGAATTCATTCTAAGTTGATTATTTCACTTAGTTATTCCTTTCATACACCATTTCCAATTTGTGCCAACATCATATGTATTTTTACACGTTGAAACTCTCTGGAATTTTTTATTTTCTAAAGCATAATAAAAGGAATTCATCAATTGAGCATTTAATGTGATTCTTCTCTTATCCTTACTATTCCACTCAATAAAGGGTTTGGTTAAACATTCTCCATCAATATCAACCTTAGAAAGTTCAAAAAGGATCTCACTCACTAGCCTTCTAATTTTATAATCCATAGCTTGAAGATATATTCTCATCATAGTCTTCCAATATGGATGATCAATATTATCAAAATATAAAGGTCTAGATATGGATTGGTCTTTCGAGAAAGAAGTACTACAATGGGCAGTCATTTTTATTTTATTCTTTGGCTTATAGTAATCGAAGACTATTTTGATTGGTTTTCTATTTCAGAAGATCGAAAGGTGAGGTACATAAAGATCAAGCTTAAGGGAGCTGCTCGGGCTTGGTGGCGAGGCGTGGAGGAAAAAAAATTTCGTACGCGGCAACCAGTGGTAAGTTATTGGGGGAAATGAAAAAACGTATGAAGGAGAAGTATCTGCCTATTGATTAACAATAATTAATGTTCGAGGAGTTATTACAATTGAGGCAAGGAATGATGACGGTAGATCAAGTAACAAAGTGATTCCATGAGTTACCCGTTCGAAGCCAAGTAGTGGAGAATGAGGGGCAAACTCTAGCGCTTTATTGCACAATGTTGAAATATGATATTCGTAAAGAAATGACTACCACTCGATTGGTTAATGTGCAGGAAGCATATCGGCTAGAAATAAAGATAGAAAAACAGTTGAATACTTCGAATACTCAGCGGACAGGAGGAACTGAAACACGGCCAGGAAGGGTTCCAATTTCACCAGGTGGAAAACCAGCGAGGTCATTGGAGCCAAACAAATTAGAGGCCACAAGTGACCAAAAAGGAAAGGCTAAGTTTTCGGTGAAGGGCAACAATGTTACAAGTGCAAGGGATATGGCCATTTTATCGAGGTCTGCCCAACCAATGATCGAAAGTTAGCCTATATTTGTGAGACTGATATGATGATTATTGATGCAGATGAAGCTATCGAAGAATGAACCCAGCCAAATGTTATTGAAGAATAGCATTTGAGTGCAAAACCTACTGAGCTGTGTTATTCATCATATGGTTATGAGTCATCAAAAAGAGTTGGAAAAGACGGACCACGAATGAAAGCATTGTAATATTTTCCATACATGATTCGAACATAACGGGAAAGCAATGAATGTTATAATCGATAATGGGAGCGGTATGAACGTAGTGTCAGAAGAGGTTATGAGGCGCTTGAGGCTCCGCAAAGAGAAGCATCATACTCCCTACAAAGTCAGTTGGGTAAATAAAACCAATTCAGTTCCTGTGAAGTTTCGTGTCTAGTGAAGTTATCATCGACACATAGATTTTCGGATGAGGTGTGTGATGTGATTTAGTGCAGATGATAGTATGTCATTCGCTACTTGGAAGGCATTGGCTCTTGATCATCGTGTGTCTTATGATGGGTATGCCAATATGTATTTTTTTTTGGTTCAATGGGAAATGTTTAGTTTTGAAACCCTTGAAAATTTCAGGTTTTGGTCCTTATCTGGAATCCACTATTGTGTTGACAAAAAAATAGTTCTCTCGCAAAGTCCAAAAAAGCCAAGTGGTTTTCACTTTGGTAAGTCTTGAGTCCAATAAGAAGGATAGAGCGATACCAAGTCCTTGAAGCAACTTTTGGAGGAGTTTAAAGATATGATGCCCTCAGAACTGCCTCAGATTCTACCACCCATGAGGAATATATAACACGCTATTGACTTTATACCTAGATCATCATTGCCAAACCTTCATCACTATCGTATGAGTCCAATTGAAAATGAGGAACTCAATCGGCAAGTTCGTGAGCTGCTCAATAAAGGGTTCATTCAAGAAAATTTAGGTCTATATACTGTTCCAGCTCTACTCACACAAAAAAATGATAGAAGTTGGCGAATGTGTATTGATAGTCGGGCTATCAACCAAATTACTGTGAAATATCGATTTCCAATACCTCGATTGGATGACATGTTGGATTTGTTGGGAAGGGCATCTATTTTCACAAAGCTAGATCTTCGAAATAGGTATCATAAAATTCGCATCCCCCTTGGTGACGAATGGAAGATTGTCTTCAAGACTAAAGATGACCTTTATGAATGGACTATCATACATTTTGGCCTCACTAATGTGCCTAGTACTTTCATACGAGTTATGACAAACACCCTCAAACCTTTTCTAGGTAAGTTTGTGGTGGTATATTTTGGATGATATTCTAATTTTCAGTCGCAATAGTCAAGATCATGTGGAGAATGTACGACAAGGTTTCATGGTATTGAGACGTGAGCACCTTTATGTTAACCAAGGGAAATGTTCATTCATGCGACCAAGCTTATTTATTAGGGTTCATCATATCCGATAAGGGGGTGAAAGTTAATCCAATTAAAATCCAAGCTATCTGTGATTGGCCAATACCAAAGACATTATTCGAAATCCGGAGTTTTCATGGTCCTGCAACTTTTTACATGAGGTTTATACAAAATTTTAGCACTATCATGACACCAATCACTTAATGTTTGAAGTCTAAGTCCTTTTTATGGACTAAGGCTGCAAAAATAGCTTTTGTTAAGATAAAAGAGTTGATGAGTCAAGCATCAGTCTTGTGACTACCCGACTTTGAGAAAATATTTGAAGTGGCTTATGATGCTTCCCATATAGGCATTGGTGGGGTGCTTAGCCTATAGAGTCATCCAATATTATTTTTTAGTGAAAAACTGAATGAGACGAAGAAGCGATATTCCGCGTATGATATGGAATTTTATGCTCTTATTCAAACTCTTAAGCATTGGCAACCATATTTTCTTCATAGAGAATTTATATTATACACGAATCATGATGCTCTGAAACGTCTTCAATCTCAAACCAAATTAAATGATAAGCATGTCAGGTGGATGGATTATTTGTAGCAATTTCACTTTGTTATTGACACAAATCCGGGGTCGAAAATAAGGTGGCAGATGCGTTAAGTCGATGACCTCATTTACTTCGTAATTTTTGTTAATTTTGTAGGTGTCAATAATATTAAAGAAGTCATGATCAAGATCCAGATTTTGGTGAACTTTGGCTCCAAGCGTTTAGTGGTCTGATTCAAAGAGAATATTTTGTCCAAGATGAATTATTGTACAACGGCACTCGCATCTGCCTACGGCGTGGATCTATGAGAGAATTTGTGATTGAAGAACTACATAGTGGAGGATTAGTGGGCCAATTTGGGCACAGTAAAACTCATGCATTTGTTGCTGACCATTTTTATTTGTCTGGGTTACGTAAAGATGTTCAAATGGTAGTGAATCACTGTCAAGTTTTCCAAGTCAATAAGGGTGTACGGAAAAGTGATGGATTGTATACCTTCTTCCAATATCAAGCCAGCATTGGTGTGATATTAACATGGATTTTATTTTGGGGTTACCAAAAACAATGCGACTTAATGACACTATAATGGTAGTAGTTGACAGATTTTCGAAAATGACACATTTTATTCCTTGTCGATGGACCTTTGAAGCTTCACAAGTTGCTGTGTTATTTTTTCATGAGGTGGTTCGATTACATAGGGTTCCAAATACTATTGTATCAAATAGTGATGTTAAATTCATGAGTTATTTTTGGAAAACTTTATAGGCAAAAATGGGCACTAAATTATTATTTTCCAGTGTCTTTCATCCCCAAACCGATGGACAAACTGAAGTGACCAACCGAAGCCTCAGAAATTTATTGAGGTGTCTTGTGAATGACTATGCAGCTAGTTAGGATATCATCCTTCCTCGGGCAGATTTGTCAATGAAAAATTCAATTAACAAGACTATAAGATGTACTCTGTTTGAGGTTGTCCAGGTTTTACACCACAAACTCCACTGGATGTAAGCCATATGCCATTACCAAGCCGGTCGAGTGAAACAGCCGAAGACTTTGTCAAATATATGCAGAGCATTCATGAAGAAGTTTGGCGGTTAATTACAACTAATTCTGCTGACTATGCAACAAAAATCAACACCGGAAGAACAACTTGTGAATTTAAAGAATGAGACAAGGTGCTTATTTGACTTCGTCCCCAACTAGTTATAGAAAACTCCATGCTCGGAGGGTAGAGCTATTTCGAATTCTCAAAAGGTTAAGACCCAACGCTTATTTAGTTGAACTTCTCTCAACATATTGGATAAGTCCAGTGTTTAATATTGAAGATTTGACTGAGTATAAAGGATCTGAAGAGGAGAAAGATTTCGCTGAAACATCAGTGATCGTGTTCCACAGCAAACCAGATCTCAAGATCAGATTGATACTATTGAAGACCACAAATTTGTTTCTACTAAGAGGGGTGGATATTTTAAATTCTTAATCTGTTGGAAAAATCAACCTAACTCAGACACGGTATGGCTTCAAGCAGCTGAAGCTCGTCATCTTAGTCAAGAAATTTTTGATGCTTACACCAATTCAAACTTGCCAGAGACAAGTTTTTCGGGGGAGAGGAAATTGATGTGAATTAGTTAAAGTCTTAAGCCTTGTTCATTGGCATGAAGTGTGCATAAGCTTGGAGGTTTTGGCATTAATTAGTTTGCGCTTCAATAAAGTTAGAATATTTTTTTATTTGAAATTATGTTTTGATTTATTTGATATTTTGAATTATTATTTCCTTTTATTTCTCATTGTAAGTTTCATTTCAGCTATTTAAGCTATATGAACAAATGAAATAAACAGTTCAGTTTTGAGATACAATCACCATTTTGGAGAAGTTCCAAATGCTTCAGAAAAGATTTCTGAAACCCTTGTGAAGTTGATGAGAGTTTGACGTCACAAGGTCATATCAATACCTTTACGATTATTCTGTACTAGATCAAAGATGACCCAAGTGATAATTCAAGTTAAATGGAGACAATTATCCTAAAGAGAGCTGTTGATGGTGTTTTTTTAAGCACTATGATATTTAAGCAGTACGGCAGGAGTAAAATGGTAACTCCCTTCTTGGTCAGGATCATTAATACCGACCCAACCACATGAGTGAGGGGCCGAGCACTTTACGATCGGTAAACCGACCAATTAAGCTCGGGTGGACAGGTATTGTCAGATAGATAGCAGCATTCTCAATTCAGAGGATCATTGTGACCGACCTCATGAAGACAGAGCATATGACGAGACGTGCTCCAGAAGATAAGGCATCCTATTTTTACGGACAAGATAATAAGTTATCCTACTTTCAGGGGGTAAACTAGTAAGTCAGTGTCCTAGTAGGATAAAGGAAGTGAAGGTAGTTTTTGACTATGAATCCTTATGGGAAATGGAAATTGTTTCAACTAGGAAATTCTTGTAGGAGAAGGAATCTGATTTCTACACTATTATAAATAGGAGGGTAGAGTGTGCGTAAGAGGCATGAAAATCAGTATGAGAATCAATATCAAGGTCATCACGATCAGACTTGTAAAACACAAGAGATATCGGAGAAGCATATCTCGGTAATAAAAGTATCATTCATTTTGTGCCCGTGGACGTAGGTTGGATCTGATCCGCCGAACCACGTTAAATCTCCCTATTAATTGGTGTATTTATCTGTCTTTTGCTAAGTTTGCTTTTGGTTTCCCCTTAACCGAACAAATTCACTATTGAGGGAGGATTGTCTCGGAAGTAGTAATATTCCCATATTGCCCTGAGACCAAAATCAGCCGTCAACAGTTGGCGCCGTCTGTGGGGACCTCCAACAAAAAGCAGCTCGTGTGGTAAGACGATGGCAGAAGATGGAAATCACCGGTCGTCAAGGAGTTCAACAGCAGATTGGATGGAGAAGATGGAGGAAAATATGAGGAAAGATATGGAGGAAAATCAAATCCTTCTAAAATCCATGATGGACAAACTGGAGAGGATGAAAGAGACGAATAATGAGGGGCTTGAAGCCGGAGCCAGTCGGAGAAGAGGCGAAAAAGCGAAAGGCAACGGATCCCAAAAATGTGAGTAAGACCTATATTGTCTTAGGCTGACATTTGATTATGCTTGTTTGTTATGGCTCACACAATGGTTTTGATATCTGTTTTACGGCTCGGGTCTGCTCTTGTATCGCCGAGTCCATTTTGTTGATATATGTTTCTTTCCGGCTCGGGTCTACTCTTGTACCGTCGAGACCGATGTTTCATTCCGGCTCGGGTCTGCTCTTGTACCGCCGAGATCGATGTTTCTTTCCGGCTCGGGTCTGCTCTTGTACCGCCGAGACCGATATTTCTTTCTGGCTCGGGTCTGCTCTTGTACCGCCGAGACCGATGTTTCCTTCCGGCTCGGGTCTACTCTTGTACCGTACCGCCGAGACCGATGTTTCTTTCGGCTCGGATCTGCTCTTGTACCGCTGAGACCGATGTTTCTTTCCGGCTCGGGTCTGCTCTTGTACCGCCGAGACCGTTGTTTCTTTCCGGCTCTGGTCTGTACCGCCGAGACCGATGTTTCTTTTCGGCTCGGGTCTGCTCTTGTACCGACGAGACCGATGTTTCTTTCCGCTCGGGTATGCTCTTGTACCGCCGAGACCGATGTTTCTTTCCGGCTTGGGACTGCTCTTGTACCGCCGAGACCGATTTTTCTTTCCTGCTCGGGTCTGCTCTTGTACCGCCGAGGCCGATATTTCTTTCCGGCTAGGGTCTGCACTTGTACCGCCGAGCCCGATGTTTCTTTCTGGCTCGGGTTTGCTCTTGTACCGCCGAGATCGATGTTTGTTTCGGCTCGGGGCTGGATTTCGTTCCGTCGATGCCACTTGTTTATTCAGCTCAGGGCTGGATTTCGTTCCGTCGAGGCCACTTATTTATTCAGCTCGGGGCTGGATTCGTTCTGCCGAGGCCGATACTTGAGTAATCGGCTCGGGGATGGATTCGTTCCGCCGATGCCACTTGGTTATTCGGCTCGGGGCTGGATTCGTTCCGCCGAGACCATTTTTGTTTCTCTCAGCTCGGGGTCGGGTTACGTCCCACCGAGTCTGTCTTTTGGACTGGGGATGTAACATTCCCCCAGAGCCAAGTCTTTCTTTCAGCTCGGGGTCGGGTTACGTCCCACCGAGTCGGCTTCTTTGGACTGGGGATGTAATATTCCCCCAGAGCCAAGTCTTTCTTTTATCTTGGGTCGGGTTACGTCCCACCGAGTCGGCTTCTATGGATTGGGGATGTAACATTCCCCTAGAGCCAAGTCTTTCCTTTAGCTCGGGGTCGGGTTACGTCCCACCGAGTCGGCTTCTTTGGACTGAGGATGTAACATTCCCCCAGAGTCAAGTCATTCTTTTAGCTCGGGGTCGGGTTACGTCCCACCTAGTCGGCTTTTTTAGACTGGGGATGTAACATTCCCCCAGAGCCAAGTCTTTCTTTTAGCTCGGGGTCGGGTTACGTCCCACCGAGTCGACTTCTTTGGACTGGGGATGTAACATTCCCCCAGAGCCAAGTCTTTCTTTTAGCTCGGGGTCGGATTACGTCCCACCGAGTCTGCTTCTTTGGACTGGGGATGTAACATTCCCCAGAGCCAAATGTTCTTCTCAGCTCGGGGTAGGGTTACGTCCCACCGAGTCGATCGTCATCAGCATAAGGGCAAAGCATTTTCTCCACGGGTAGATATCGAGATCCTCGTTGACTGAGCACATAAAGGTGGCAGGAAGGTTCAGATTAGCAGCCAAGTCATTTTTCTCTGCGGTTCCTGGAGTGACCACCGACGGATTCATCAGCACACCATCTTTTTATAGTTCCCGGCATCAACTCTCAAACTCGTTGTTACCGAGAACTAGGGAATAGATATTGATGGTGTTTTTTAAGCACTATGATATTTAAGCAGTACGCATGAGTAAAAGGGTAACTCCCTTATTGGTCAGGATCATTAATACCGACCCGACCACATGAGTGAGGGGCCGAGCACTTTACAATCGGTAAACCGACCAATTAAGCTCGGGTGGACATATATTGTCAGATCGATAGCAGCATTCTCAGTTCAGAGGACCATTGTGACCGACCTCATGAAGACCGAGCATATGACGAGACATGCTCCAGAAGATAAGGCATCATATTTTTACGGACAAGATAATAAGTTATCCTATTTTCAGGGGGTAAACTAGTAAGTCAGTGTCCTAGTAGGATAAAGGAAGTGAAGGTAGTTTTTTACTAGGAATCCTTATGGGAAAGGGAAATTGTTTCAACTAGGAAATTCTTGTAGGAGAAGGAATCTGATTTCTACACTATTATAAATATGAGGGTAGAGTGTGCGTAAGAGGCATGAAAATCAGTATGAGAATCAATATCAAGATCATCACGATCAGACTTGTAAAACACAAGAGATATCGGAGAAGCATATCTCGATAATAAAAGTATCATTCGTTTTGTGCCCGTGGACGTAGGTTGGATCTGATCCGCCGAACCACGTTAAATCTCCTTGTTGATTGGTGTATTTATTTGTCTTTTGCTAAGTTTGCTTTTGGTTTCCCCTTAACCGAACAAATCACTATTGAGGGAGGATTGTCTCGGAAGTAATATTCTCATATTACCCTGAGACCAAAATCAGCCGTCAACAAGAGCAAATTACACAAATTAAGCTCTTGATTTAAGCTTGATTCTGGAGAAAAAAAAAGGTTTAGATCTCTAGGGTTGATCAATGAATGATAAATGAATAGTTTGAAAAATGTTGACCAATAGAAAAATTACCTCAAACACTTCAATTTATAGTTGGCTTAAAAAATAGCTATTATTGACACACTCACAAAGTGATTCTTTAATCACAAGTATAAGAGTGTCGAAGTAATAAAATAACCCAATAAGTCTAGGGTTGATCCACATGAAATAAATTTAGTAAACTAAAATAACAATTTGAGTACAAATTAAAAAAAAAAAACTAAATTGATTGAAGTGATGGTAAATTTTTGAACTTAGAATGCAACAATAAATTAAAATGTTGAGTTTAGGGGATCCACTCTTAATATGTCAAATATAAAGAAATCTTACTTTTTATAATATATAAATTATCATTATTACCCAGTTAATTTACTTCATGAATTAATTATGCTAAAACATATAAAACCAACCATTTAGGTGGTGATAATATATGTCTGTAATAAGTCCAGTTAGGTACTCAATTATGTCAAATATATAAAACTAACCATAAATGTGGTAACAAAGTTTGTCAATAATTAGTCCATATTTAAATTACTCTCTCATATTATATGGGATAAAGTATTAACTGTGTCAACCAAAATGAGATTGTTAACAGCGAATCAAGACACTCATAAATATAATAACATATTAAATATTAGTTTTCAGATTACAATTAATATATTATAATATAAGCAAGATTAATTTATATTATCATATTAAGAGTTTCACAATTTACCCCAACTGAATGAAATTAGCTACTCATGTTTTGAATAAAAACACACATAATTTTATTACTAAAAGAAAAAAATTACAACAAAGCTTAAAAAATAAAACATACAAGACACTTTTTCCAAGTTCTTCAAGGGATAAAATGAAAGAAACATGAAAAAAAATGAGAGGTGAGTACCTCTATTTATAGTAGAAGTGTTCACCCCTCAATTATTAATTACAACTTTCCAAATTAAATACAAATAATAAACTTATACCAATTTTGTTCTTTTTCTTTTTTGACTTTTTATTTTTATTTTTGTTGATCATTTTGTAAATATTTGTCACAATCCACCTAAAATTGATTGTGACATTTCAATTTTTTTTTTTATTTTTTTCCAATAATTACATTACATGCATCACGCATTGGCTTCTTCACCAATTTTGATCTTGAAAACCTGAGAACTATAAAATCTTGAAAAAAAAAGTTGTAGATATTTGAGTGTTCTTTCATTTGAAACTGGAATCGCTTCAATCTGATATCGGAGTAAAAAATCATGACCAAAATATAAAAATTGCGCAAAACCGAAATTTGCGAAATTGTACACGGTTAGAACACCATTTTAAGTTTATAGCCTCCAAAATCCAAATGTCACGTCCATTTTTCAGTTATGTATCCAAAGTATTATTTTACCTACATAAGAAATAAAAATCATATTAAAATATATAAAACATAAATTTAATTATTATTTCCCAAATATGCTAAATTAAAGAGATTAATAAAACTACAAGTGTAAAATGATTAATTTTCCTTTTAATAAATGTACAATTTTTAGTGTTTATCAATTATGGCTATTTTGCGGTTGAATCTGTGATGATCAAACCCCATAAATTCTGAAAACCTTACATTTAAGTCCATATTTCATGACCAAAAAATATAACTTCTTATACCTAGGTGTTTTAAAATTAAATATAGATTTTTTAAAATCAAAATCAAATGTATTTTGAAGTTTAAAAAATTTGAAACGATAAATCTTTTAAGTTCAAATACAAACTTTTAATTCTTGATGAAAACATGTAATTTTAAAAGATTTATGTATATAAAAAAAATTTGAGCTCTTTATTTTTAATCATGCATAATCTAACTTAACAAACATTACAAGAATTAAAGTAATATACCCTAAGCTAATATTCTTATATCTTCTATCTTGTTGAACTTCCTTAATCTTGAGTTCATTTTTATGCTTGCACTTCATGATTTACTTGAAATAGTACATTAATTTACCATCATGTCCTTAATATATGGTTTGTTATCATCAAAATCATTGTAGGATATAAGACTTAAAAGGTCAACAACAAGACCCAAGCATAAGATTGTGAAGATCTCATGTCGAAGGACTACTCATACAATTGTTACTTGAGAGTTTTCACAGATATACAGGATAAACATTCCATGTAAAAACTCTTGGTGGTCAGTTTAATGGATATGAACTAATCATGCACGCATGTGATACGATAAGCGGTCGAAACTTGCAAGTAGCTTATGAGATCAACTGCCTCATTTAAAGGCTAATCGTGTCTAACATGCTAATCTCTCTAGTTTGTAAACGTTCTGATTGTTTACAAACCTATGATTATGAACATTTAAGAAATAAAGATTCTTATAATGCATCATTTAGTATAAATGTCTTTGTTTATTACGAAACAAATATAAACAAAGACATATATAATAAATGATGTCATTTTATTGATTAAAGAGTATTTACAAATACAAGTACAATAATCTTTTATTACAAATACATTTACATAAACCACCCATAATTAGGTATAGGATATATTCCGAACACTTAACTCATACATGATTAATGATACTGCGAAACTATCAGCAAGTATCTTCAACTGAAAATACTTATGTAACATCCAAGATTTTCGAGACTGTTCTAGAAGATTTCCGGATTGATTTATTAGACTCGGAGCATGATGATAATGAAGAATAAGAGTCCAAGTGATGTTATATGGGTTGGAATAATATTTTTATGAATATTTGTCGCGTTGGGAAACGTGTGAGATCAAAAGTCAGTTACGCGATTTTTTATTATACGAGTAAAGTTTATTGTTTTGACCACAGAATTAGCAAACGAACTCCGATCGAGTTGATTCTTGAACCAGCGGACTCATTTTTCCGAGACGGACAACTTTCGCGTTAGACTTTTTTCGAAAATCGTGCCAGAAGAGCCTCAAAATTGATGATTTCCGAAAATAACCTTCCTTATGGGGGCATTTTAGTCATTTTCGGTTTTATGATATTTGTGTTATTATTATTGTTTATTATTATTATTGTAATGAGCAAATAAAAAAAAAAGAAGAGTTACAGAGAGCAGAAAACGTGAAGAGAGAGAGAATGAGAGAGGGAGTGGCGCCGGTGGCTTCCGGCCGGCCTCACGCCGGCGGACCACCACCGTCAGGTTCGTCCGGCAAAGGGGAGTAGACCGGTGGCCGGCGCCGACGCTTAGGGTCGCCGAAATCGGCGCAGGAAGGGGGAGAAGGTCGCGCACTTGGGTCGTCCGATCCCGGCTCGTCGCTTCGTTTCACGAGCCGTGCCACCTACCAAATCGAAGCCCTCGGGGAGTACTACGAGTGTGCCGAATTGATTTCGCCGATCGGCGGCCGGTTGCACGCGAAACGAGGAAAGAAGCAGCGCATGAATAGTAACCCACGATGAACAGTAGATCCGATCGAAATCTCGATCGCACCAGCGCGTTCGTATGGCCGTTGGGAGTCCGAATATGGCCTCGGAATTTCGGTACGACATTCCGTTAAAATTTCGTTATTTTAAAGTTTATAGTTTTATATTCGGATGTTTCCAGTATTTCCGTAGTGTAACAAATTGACATGAATTGAATTGGATATGATATAATATGTTAAATCGATGCTTGTCGTAGAATTCGAGTGAGAATGGATTAGATTTGATCGATCCGGTAGTATTAGCGAGTTTCCGGTAAAACAGAGTTTCTCGCGCGATTGAACGTAGATGACCGTAACCAGGGTTAAGATGTAAATATGATATTGCGAGGGTAATTAAGTCATTCTGGATAGGTTCGGAGGGTTCAAGACCCTTCCGTAGCGTTTGCGGAAACTTTTCCGCAAGTTTTGCCGTAAACGCGTAAAATGAGAATCTGAGCCATCTAGCATAGCTAGTCTAGAACAGTATATGAGCACATAGTACGGTAATGAAGTTTGATCAGTAGAATCAGGGAGGATTCGTGTATTACGAGAAGGATCCGAAGTTTATTTTAGAAATGTCCAAAGTTCCGCAAATAGTGGTTCTGATTACGTTTTATGATTTGTTTTGACAGATCGGTCCAGGTTCGGAGTGTCCGCTTTATATAAATAAAGATGAATGTAGAAGAGAGAAACAGGTGTATTTATATACACATATAGATAAGAACAAGCAATTATAAGCAGATGTATGAGCAAAAGATAAACATAAGCATATAGAAATAAAGAGAGATGTATATATATTTGGGTATATATATATATATATATATATATATATATATATATATATAGATAGAGCATACGAATAAGGTCATGTTTATGTTGGACAGAAATATTATTATGTATAAGTATTTAGAAGCATCAGACATCAGTAAGCTTTAGATTGAAAGTATAAAAATGACATTTGTGAGAAGTAACTGTATACGTTCAGTGTATGTAGAATGATACAAGAGCAAGAATACGAGTATATACTCGTATAAACAAGAGTATGTAGGTTACATGGAGGAATAAGTAAGTATACTTTATGCGTAAATTTACATTTTTGGGCACGAAATTAGCAAACTAACTCCGATCGAGTTGATTCTTGAACCATCAGACTCGTTTTTCTGAGACGAACAACTTTCGTGTTGAACACATTTCGAGAATCGCATCAGAAGGGCTTCGAAAGTGGTGATTTCCGAAAGTACCCTTATTAGTGGGGACATATTGGTAATTTCCGGAATTAGATATTTTTATTATTATTATTATTTATTATTATTCAGCATATACAGAACAAAAAAAAAACAAAAAAAAAAAAAAGAGGGGGAAATGGCGTGAGAGAGAGAGAGAGAAGGAGGGACGCCGACGGCGATCCGGCCGGCGTCTGGCCGGTGCACCGGTGGCGATGGAATCGTCAGGTGATGACGTTCACGATGGTGGCCGGCGATCGCTTAGTCGACAGCGAACGGCGACGCAGGAGAGGGAGATCAGGCGCGAGTTTGGGTCGTCCGATCCCGGCTCGTCGCTTCGAACCACGGCCCGAGCCACCTATCGAATCGAAGCCCTCGACGAGTACTACGAGATTGTGGTGACGGTTTTTCCGATCCGTGCTCGGTGACACGCAAAACGAGGAAAGAAGATTCGGATGAATAGTAACCCGACGTGAACAGTAACTCCGATCGGAATTCCGATGACACCAGCGTGTTCGTATGGCCGATGGGAGTCCGAGTATGGCCTCGGAATTTCGGTACGACTCCGATTAGAATTTGTTATTTTAAAGTGTATTGATTTATATTCGGATGTTTCCGGTAGTTCCGTAGTGTAGCAAATTAGCATGAAATGAATTGGATGTGTTTTAATATGTTAAAACGATAAATGTGGTAGAATCCGGGGAGAAACGGATTAGATTTGATTGTTCCGGTAGAATTAGCGAGTTTCCGGTAAAACGGAATTCTCGCGCGATTGAGCGTAGATGACCGTAACCATGGTTAAGATGTAAATATGATATTGCGAGGGTAATAAAGTCATTCTGGATAGGTTCGGAGGGTTCGAGACCCTTCCGTAGCGTTTGCGGAAACTTTTCCGCAAGTTTTGCCGCAAACGCGTAAAATGAGAATCAGAGAGGATTCGTGTATTACGAGAAGGATCCGAAGTTTATTTTAGAATTGTCCAAAGTTCCGCAAATAGCGGTTCTGATTACGTTTTATGATTTGTTTTGACAGATCGGTCCAGGTTCGGAGTGTTCGCGAAGCCAGGTAAGTAACTCATGATGTGAGTACTCGATAGATTTAACAATGTTCGAAATTAGTAATATAATAAGTTGTATATAGTTATATGCATGAAATCTGTTTATATATAAAGATGAACGTAGAATAAAGAAGCAGATGTATTTATATACATATATAGATAAGGACAAGCAATTATCAGCAGAGGTATGAGCAAAAGATAAGTATGAGTATATAGAAGTATAGAGGTACTTATGTAGGTATAAACCAGTATGTATATTTAGATAAGAGCATATGAATAATGTCATGTTTATGATTAATTAAACGAGACTTGGGTTTGGGGGTTGTAGAAAACTACACCCTAGGAAATGGGACTAAAGTTTAGAAAATGACAATTGTGAGAAGTAATTGTATACGTTCAGTGTATGTAGAATGATACAAGAACAAGAATACGAGTATATACATGTATAAACAAGAGTATGTAGGTTACATGGAGAAATAAGTAAGTATATATATATATAAATTGTTTGTATGTATTTGATTAAGCATAACTAATAATTTTAGAAAATGCCTAAATAAGCCTATTGCTGAGATAGATGTTCTAGTATGATTATAAATGATTAGAGAGATATGGAAATGAATGAATAAGTAAACTTTTATATTCTAAGTCATATATTCGTTTATAATGATCGATTGTGTGTATGAATGTAAATTATACATTATATTGTTTGTGAGCTATCAGTAAGGTAAGTTATAGAGGTAAGCTAAGTTATGATGGTTTGAATGTGTGTAAGTATACTGAGAATAGTATAAACATATAGAATGTGAGATGACCTGAGATATATGAGCATGTGTTTTAGAAATGATTTTTATGCTATGATGCACCTCGTGTACTTATACGTGCCAGTTATTGTCGTGGGACAAGGTCTCATGTTGCCAGTTATTGCCGTGGGACAAGGTCTCATGTTGCCAGTTATTGCCGTGAGACATGGTCTCATGTTGCCAGTTATCTCCGTGAGACATGGTCTCATGTTGCCAGTTAGGGGATGCCCCATGTTGCCAGTTTTGCCGTATTGTCACGAGAGTGTGCATATAGATGAATGAACAGCTTTATTTTTACAGATATTCTTGAGCAGAATGAGTTTTATGAGATTTATGATTTCAAGTAAATGTTTGATGATATTTCAAGGTAGAAAAAGAAAGAAAGCTATTATAATTGTCAAATCTAGACTAGCTCAGAGTATTTAGAAAAGATTTTCAGAAGTATTTTCTAAAAGCACAGTATGTAAGTGTAGTAAAGTTTACAAGTAATGCATATAGATGCTATTAATGCATGGTAGTATGTATGTATCTGTGGGTTTATGATTTATATATATATCAAGGATGGTTGTGTGAGTTGCTTCCTTACTTAGAAAGAACATATTATAAGGATGTTAGTCATGATGAAATGGTAACATATGCATGTAATCATGGATAGTGATAGAGGATTAGATAGTTAGCAGAATAAGACTTTTAAGTATCCGATTTGATGATATTTCAAGATAGTGAAAGAGAGAAAATTATAATAAATACCTGAACCAGATTAGTAACGAGTAAAGAGAGTATACAGAATTCAGTGTAGTGCATCAGTAGTATGAAGGAACTTCTTATGTTGATGATATAGGAATACATACATATTTATGTGTTATAGGTGTTTGATAGTGTAAATAGCAAACAGAAGTTGGAGGTGGTGATCAGTTAAAGGTACAGTAATAAAGTGTCAGGTTTGTGAAATGAATAAGAACCAGTTATTTAATTAAAACTTTATAAGCTTTTGCATGATTGCTTACTGAGTCATTATGACTCACACCACAACAGTTTGTCAGTTTTGCAGGTCAGTAGCAGTCATTAGAGTCAGTAGAAGTTCGGTGAAGACTTTGAAGAAAGTGGATTGCCCCAATTGCAGTCAAGAAAGTCTTGAGTCATGGGTCAAGTTATGGGTCATCACGACTCCTTGTTTTGTATTTGTATTTACTAATGCAAATGTATTATATTAGTTTTATTTTTTTTTGAGTTCTGGCCGGAGGCCAAGTAATTACATTTTGTGCATTGAGTACAGGCCTGAGGCCTTGATGTTGTGATACCGGCCTGAGGCCGAGAGTTTATGAGTATATTGTATATGGATGCTGGCTATAAGCCAAGTTGCATGACGTTCTGCATACATCATGCCGAAATTTCGTCAGATTCAGAGGCTTATGGAGATAGGCTCTCCTGTCTCCTGCCGGTAGCATCCTGACCTAGGCGGGATGTTACAAAGTTGGTATCAGAGCATGGTTTAAGAGTCAGAGTCAGTAGCATGGTCTAGAAGTCAGTGACTGCAATTGTGGGGATTCAGCTGTCGGAGATTGTCTTCAGTTTGGTTAAGACCACATAGGTCTTCGTATGTATCTTCTATGAATGTTTGATATGATTTGATCATATTATTCAGTGTTTTGTTTGCTTGAACATGAGTCCATGAGGTGGCTCGATTTGATGTGATTTGATTTTATTATTCAGTGCTTTGCTTGCTTGAATTTGAGTCTATGGGTGACTCGATTGATGTGTATAAATTAGTTATCTCCGTAGCATGAATGAGATAGTATCAGTATAGGGCCCTTGTGAGGCCAGTGGATTCGAGATGAGGACCAAAACAATATAGTTAGAGATAAGAACCAAAACAGTATAGTCAGAGATGAGACCCAGACCAGTGTAGTCAATTTAAAGCAGTAGATGAGCTGTTAAAGATCCTAGCTTATAGATAGTGATTGGTTCGTAGTTGAGACAGAGAAGTTATATCGGTAGAGTTGAGTAAGATAGTTTCCGCACGAGCGACCAGGTTCGAATCAGCAGTTATAGGGATGGAGAAATTTCGAGGACGAAATTTTTATAAGGAGTGGTGAATGTAACATCCCAGATTTTCGGGACTGTTCTAGGAGATTCCCAGACTGACGATATAGTCTTGGAATAGAATGATAATGAATGATAAGTGTTTAAGTGATGGAATATGGATCAGAATAATATGAAATGAATATTCGTCGCGTTGGAAAACGCGTAGGACCAAGAATCAGTTACGCGATTTTTACTTTATGCGTAAATTTACAGTTTTGGGCACGAAATTAGCAAACAAACTCCGATCGAGTTGATTCTTGAACCATCGAACTCGTTTTTCTGAGACGAACAACTTTCGTGTTGAACACATTTCGAGAATCGCATCAGAAGGGTTTCGAAAGTGGTGATTTCCGAAAGTACCCTTATTAGTGGGGACATATTGGTAATTTCCGGAATTAGATATTTTTATTATTATTATTATTATTTATTATTATTCAGCATATACAGAATAAAAAAAAACAAAAAAGAAAAAGAGGGGGAAATGGCGTGAGAGAGAGAGAGAGAAGGAGGGACGCCGGCGGCGATCCGGCCGGCGTCTGGCCGGTGCACCGGTGGCGATGGAATCGTCTGGTGATGACGTTCACGATGGTGGCCGGCGATCGCTCTGTCGGCAGCGAACGGCGACGCAGGAGAGGGAGATCAGGCGCGAGTTTGGGTCGTCCGATCCCGGCTCATCGCTTCGAACCACGGCCCGAGCCACCTACCGAATTGAAGCCCTCGACGAGTAATACGAGATGGTGGTGACGGTTTTTCAGATCCGTGCTCGGTGGCACGCAAAACGAGGAAAGAAGGTTCGGATGAATAGTAACCCGAGGTGAACAGTAACTCCGATCGGAATTACACACACACAAAACCCTTAATTCACTCAGCAGCCACCCATTTTTAAAAGAAAAGAAAGAAGAGTCAGTAGCAGTAGGCGAGAGAGAGGAGAAAAAAAAAGAAGAAAAAGAGAGAAATAGAGGTTTTGGTCCCGATCCGGCCAATCCGAAGTCCAAACCCGACCGAGTCTTTAAGGAAAAGCGTAGATCTCGTCGAGAGGATTATTTTGGTGGTGGTTTCATCTCGGGAAACTCCCAATTTTTCGTAGGAATCCCGGTAAGAAACTTTTTATGGATTTTCTCGATTTCCCGTTGATCCGGAACTCCGATCGACGAACCGTCAGCGGCATTAGAACCGGGATGAGGAGAGGAACGCTCGGCCGTCAGTATTTTCTTCATCCGACCGGCGCGTGGCGCTCACGCGCGGCTTGGGCGAACTGCGCGTGGCCACCACGCGTCAGACAGAATCTTCGTGCCGACTTCCCGAGTCTCCTCCGTGATTTTCAGACCATTCCGAGTAGTAACGGACCTCCGAATCTTAATTTTCGTTAAGTTTGCGAGAGCGACCGAACCACGTTTCTCGCATATTCTTTCATCTATTCTAGTTAAGATTATGTTCCTTATAGTAAATTCTTTTGACTTTTAGGTGATCGTGATACCGTAAGTAGGGACGGTCTTGTTGCCTAGTTCCTTTATCTGTAGTCAGCTCACCAGGTGCGTGGATAAGCCTGTAACATTGATATTTTCTAAAGTATACAGTATGTATGTTTTCTTAAATGAATTTTTAAGGTAATGCATTAAATGAGTTGTTTTTAGAAAGTTTATATTTTTGCTATAAGGTATGGATCGAATATTGATTATGTTGAAATCATGTGTTTGTGATATATGAGAAACTTGCATGATTTGAGATATATGAGCATGGATTTAGAAATGATTTTTATGTTAGGATGCACCCCGTGTACATATATGTGCCTGTTTATTTGCCGTGAGATGAGGTCTCATGTTGCCAGTTTTGCTCCGGATGCCAGTTATTGCCGTGGGAATGCCCCATGTTGCCAGCTTTGCCGTATTGTCACGAGAGTGTGCATATAGATGAATAAACAGCTTTATTATTCAGAGTATTCTTGAGCAGTATGAGTTTTATGAGAAATGAGATTTATGATTTCAAGTAAATGTTGAATTTATTGATTTACAGCTTTATGTACTTATTTATAGTATGAAATACTTATTCGATCCACCTTGTTACTTGTTTATCCACGGCACTAAGCTGTGATCCATTGCACTAAGCTTGAGCTTACCCCTTTCTTTAACATTTCAGGTTTAGCAGATTAGTAGGTCGTCCTTTCCATCTGCTGTTTCGTCATCATTTCCTGCCAATAGAGAAAGGTTGTGCCAACAATAGATGGTCCTTGTTATGTCTTTCTTGGAAGATTTTGTTATTTGGTTATAGGCATTTGAGCCTTTATTTGATACTGAGGATATTGTATTTTCTTTATGGATATTCCTTTGAGTTGGATCATGGAGATCCTATGTTATGATGATATTTTCAGTTTAGATTTTTCCTTGTATTTGGAGGATTAGTCCATATTACAGGGGAAACTCCATCCGTTTCAAGTCTCCGTCCCACCCCTACCCTACCTAAGGGGACGGGTGTGACATTTAATGGTATCAGAGCCCATGGTTCATAGATTCTGTAGACACTTCCTTTTCTTTATTAGTTATTCTGTCTTTTAGCGGTTGACATCTCTCATGTGTTTTCAGATGCCTCCGCGTCCCAGAGTTCCAGGTGCAGGTCGAGTCCGTACTCGTAGGATAGCAAATGATGGCCAACCTTCTAGGGCACCTCCAGTTGATGAGGAGGTTAATTCTTATGACGGGGAACCCTTTGAAGGGAACCCTAATCCTGTTGTGGAAGATTCCCTAGCCTCGGTTTTCGGGGATAGTACCCCGGTTCATAATCCTCCTAGCAGCATTGTTTTAAAAAACGTTTCGAGGCGGCCGCCTAAAACGGCAAATGGCAATTTTCCGCCTTTGGCCGCGTGAGGCGGCCGCCTCACGCAGACTCGGCGTGAGGCGGCATGAGGCGGCCGCCTCACGCTTTGAATCTTTTTTTTTTTTTTTCCATTAAAACGACGACGTTTTGGTGGTGCCCAAACGTCGTCGTTTTGGCTTCTGTATATATTAAAAAAAAACCCTAAAACTATCAATTTCTCAGTTTTGGCTTCTCGGTTTCCTTCTCAATTTCTCAGCCTGCCTTCGTCGTCTCAGTCTCACTTCTCAGTTCTCGGCGTTCCCTACAATTTCTTCTCAGGCTCGCATTCTCGTTTCGTCTTATGTAATCAAATTTAAAAATAATACGACTTTATGTTATTTGTTAGGGAAAGGGAAAGCTCCACAATTAATGGATGAAGACACTACAAGTTAATGAGGTTTTTTCGATGATGACCCATCTGATGATGACAGAGATTTTGACCCAAGCTTCATGCCGCTAGACACTAATGATAACTTGTTTAAGGATTAGTTATCAATAATTTTTTGAACAAACTATGTATTATGAAGAAAGTAATGTAATTTGGATTACTTATCAATAGTTTTTTGAACATACTATGAATTATGAAGAAATGAATGTATTTTTTATTATTTTCCCAATTTCCGCATTGAGGCGCCCGCCTCGCCGCCTCGAGGCGGCCCGCCTCGCGCCTCAATGGCCGGCCGCCTCGAGGCGCCGCACCGTATTTTTAAACCTTGCCTAGCAGTAATGTTCCTCCAACCCCTGTAGCACCTCAGGGAAACATTCCAGCACCTCATCCACCTCCCCTGGGTTTCTACCATCCACCTTATTATGCTCCTCCTCCAGAAGGTGTTCCTCCTAATGTTCCCCATGGTGCTTACCCTTATCCGTATTTCTACCCTCCAGCATGGGGTCATGGTCCAGCTCAGGTAGCTCATATAGTTAATGAAGCTAATATTGCTAAAAGAGTGAAAGAAAATGGAGCTGTTGTGTTTGATGGGAAGAAGGATCCCATTGTAGCTGGGAATTTCTTGGATAGTGTTGAGAAAGCTTTTGAACTGATGAGATTGACTGATGAACAGAAATGCCACCATGTGTATCGACTTTTGACTGAGCAGGCTGATAAATGGTGGAAGAGTGTAAGAGGTAAATTCTCAGAGACAAATGTGTTGACTTGGGAGAAGTTCAAGAAGGAGTTCATGAGTAATTATATGAATTATGCTTTTATGGATGAGAAGATGAGAATTTTATAGGTTGATTCAGGGTAATCGCACAGTAGATCAGTATGACACTGCCTTCCATGAGTTGGTGCAGTTTGTTCCACATTTGAAATACCATGAACAGGGCAAGATGGATCATTTTCTTAATGGTCTGAATGCAGAATTGAGATCCAGGATCCGATTATTTCCTATGGACAGTTTGACAGAGATGGCAGATTTTGCTAGAAAAGCAGAGTTTGCAGAAAGAGAATGGCAAGTTGGACTAGATTATCAGATAAGGAAGAGAAACCGGGAACATCGATCTTTTGGAGAAGGAAATCAGAGTAAGAAAGGGGGTGACTCAAGACCCAGTGGTAGTTATCAGATGAGTTCTGGACAGTCGCAGAATCAAAATCGATCAACAGTTAGTCAGAGTTCAGTGAGAGCTCCACCTGATGGGACACCTAGTGGTCAGCAAGGCCAAGTTCGAGGTAGAAGATTTTCACCATGTGCTACTTGTGGGAAGAATCATCCTGGAGAGTGCAGATTGGGTACCAAAGGTTGCTTTTTATGCGGAGAAGTGGGTCACTTGAAGAGAGATTGTCCTAATGTTAATGATAGCAGTGACAGATTCAGAGGACAACTATCCCTCCATTTCAGAATTCCAGAGGCAATTTTTGTCAGAGTGGGGTTCGTGGTCAGACTTCTGGAGCTCCCACAGGTTCGGGTGCTCAGAGTAGAGTTGCTCCAGGTGGTCAGACTAGCAGACCTAGAGCCCAAGGCAGAGTGTTCGCTATGACGCAACAGGAAGCTTTAGCAGCACCAGAGGTTATCACAGGTATGGTGTTTACTTTTGGTCGAATGGCCCGAATACTTATTGATCCTGGAGCTACACATTCTTTTGTTTCAAAATCTTTTGCATTGCATGCCGATAGAGAAGGAAGTGAGCTAGGTTGTGAGTTAGTTGTTGCTACCCCTGTCGGATATTCCTTTATTGCTAAGCAAGTTTACAGAGGATGTGTAATCCGTGTTGGTGAGCATGATTTGTTAGCAGATTTGATTTGTGTGGAGATACATGATTTTGATGTCATTTTGGGTATGGATTGGTTATCTTTTCATCGAGCAACAGTAAATTGTCATGGGAAAGTTGTGGATTTTGAGGGTCCGGATGGGCAAAAATTTTCCTTTAGAAGGGAGAGAAGGTTTGTTCCCTCCTATGTGATATCTGCAATACGAGCCAGTAAGTTGTTGCGGAAAGGTTGTGATGCTTATTTAGCTCACATAGTAGATACCAGAATAGGTACATCAGAATTACATGAGATTTCTGTAGTGAGAGAATTTGCTGATGTATTTCCAGATGAACTACCTGGTTTACCACCGGATAGAGAAGTTGATTTCAGCATCGATGTAATTCCTGGTACAGCCCCTATATCCCTTGCTCCTTACATGATGGCTCTTGTAGAGTTGAAGGAGTTGAAGATACAATTGCAAGAACTGCTAGATAAAGGCTTTATAAAGCCTAGTTTTTCACCATGGGGTGCACCAGTGTTATTCGTGAAGAAGAAAGATGGTTCCATGAGATTGTGTATCGATTATCGGCAATTGAATAAGGTTACCATTCGTAACAAATATCATTTGCCTCGGATTGATGATCTTTTCGATCAATTACGGGGAGCCAAGGTATTCTCTAAAATAGACTTGAGATCCGGGTATCATCAGCTAAAGGTGAAGGAAACTGATATACCTAAGACGGCTTTTAGAACTCGATATGGACATTATGAGTTTTTAGTAATGTCATTCGGGTTAACTAATGCACCAGCTGCTTTTATGGACTTGATGAATCGGGTATTCAAACATTATTTGGATAAGTTTGTCATTGTGTTTATTGACGATATCTTAGTGTATTCTAGTAGTGAAGATGAGCATGAAGAACATCTAAGAATCGTTTTACAAACTCTGAGGGAGAAGGAGTTGTATGCCAAGTTTAGCAAGTGTGAGTTTTGGCATGACAGAATTGTATTCTTAGGCCATGTCATTTCTGCAGATGGCATTTTAGTAGATCCCAAAAAGATAGAAGCGGTGGTTAATTAGGAACCGCCTACTAATGCGACTGAGATACGGAGTTTCTTGGGTTTAGCAGGCTATTACCGACGTTTTGTTCAGGGATTTTCTATTATTGCAGCGCCGTTGACGAAACTTTTGAAGAAGAATACAACATTTATGTGGACTGAGGAGTGTCAGCAAAGCTTTGATAAGCTTAAGAAGTGTTTGACAACTGCTCCAGTGCTTACGCTTCCATCAGGCAGTGGTGGATATGTGGTGTATAGTGATGCCTCGAGAAAAGGTTTGGGTTGTGTGTTGATGCAGCATGGCAAGGTGATATCTTATGCTTCTCGACAGCTTAGACCTCATGAATTGAATTATCCTACTCATGATTTGGAGTTAGCTGCAGTAGTGTTCGCACTGAAGATTTGAAGACATTATTTGTATGGAGAGAATTGTGAAATCTTCACGGATCATAAAAGTCTCAAGTATTTACTCACGCAGAAGGAGTTAAATATGAGACAGAGGCGATGCGTTGAGTTATTGAAAGATTATGATTGTACTATCGACTATCATCCGGGTAAGGCAAATGTAGTAGCAGATGCTCTCTGTAAACTTGCTTAGCAATAAAGGAATATCCGACAGGGGTAGCAACAACTAACTCACAACCTAGCTCACTTCCTTCTCTATCGGCATGCAATGCAAAAGATTTTGAAACAAAAGAATGTGTAGCTCCAGGATCAATAAGTATTCGAGCCATTCGACCAAAAGTAAACACCATACCTGTGATAACCTCTGGTGCTGCTAAAGCTTCCTGTTGCGTCATAGCGAACACTCTGCCTTGGGCTCTAGGTCTGCTAGTCTGACCACCTGGAGCAACTCTACTCTGAGCACCCGAACCTGTGGGAGCTCCAGAAGTCTGACCACGAACCCCACTCTGACAAAAATTGCCTCTGGAATTCTGAAATGGAGGGATAGTTGTCCTCTGAATCTGTCCACTGCTATCATTAACATTAGGACAATCTCTCTTCAAGTGACCCACTTCTCCGCATAAAAAGCAACCTTTGGTACCCAATCTGCACTCTCCAGGATGATTCTTCCCACAAGTAGCACATGGTGAAAATCTTCTACCTCGAACTTGGCCTTGCTGACCACTAGGTGTCCCATCAGGTGGAGCTCTCACTGAACTCTGACTAACTGTTGATCGATTTTGATTCTGCGACTGTCCAGAACTCATCTGATAACTACCACTGGGTCTTGAGTCACCCCCTTTCTTACTCTGATTTCCTTCTCCAAAAGATCGATGTTCCCGGTTTCTCTTCCTTATCTGATAATCTAGTCCAACTTGCCATTCTCTTTCTGCAAACTCTGCTTTTCTAGCAAAATCTGCCATCTCTGTCAAACTGTCCATAGGAAATAATCGGATCCTGGATCTCAATTCTGCATTCAGACCATTAAGAAAATGATCCATCTTGCCCTGTTCATGGTATTTCAAATGTGGAACAAACTGCACCAACTCATGGAAGGCAGTGTCATACTGATCTACTGTGCGATTACCCTGAATCAACCTATAAAATTCTCTCATCTTCTCATCCATAAAAGCAGAATTCATATAATTACTCATGAACTCCTTCTTGAACTTCTCCCAAGTCAACACATTTGTCTCTGAGAATTTACCTCTTACACTCTTCCACCATTTATCAGCCTGCTCAGTCAAAAGTCGATACACATGGTGGCATTTCTGTTCATCAGTCAATCTCATCAGTTCAAAAGCTTTCTCAACTCTATCCAAGAAATTCCCAGCTACAATGGGATCCTTCTTCCCATCAAACACAACAGCTCCATTTTCTTTCACTCTTTTAGCAATATTAGCTTCATTAACTATAGGAGCTACCTGAGCTGGACCATGACCCCATGCTGGAGGGTAGAAATACGGATAAGGGTAAGCACCAGGGGGAACATTAGGAGGAACACCTTCTGGAGGAGGAGCATAATAAGGTGGATGGTAGAAACCCGGGGGAGGTGGAGGAGGTGCTGGAATGTTTCCCTGAGGTGCTGCAGGGGTTGGAGGAACATTACTGCTAGGAGGATGATGAACTGGGGTACTATCCCCGAAAACCGAGGCTAGGGAATCTTCCACAACAGGATTAGGGTTCCCTTCAAAGGGTTCCCCGTCATAAGAATTAACCTCCTCATCAACTGGAGGTGCCCTAGAAGGTTGGCCAACATTTGCTATCCTACGAGTACGGACTCGACCTACACCTCGAACTCTGGGACGCGGAGGCATCTGAAAACACATGAGAGATGTCAACCGCTAAAAGACATAGAATAACTAATAAAGAAAAGGAAGTGTACAGAATCTATGAACCCTGGGCTCTGATACCATTAAATGTCACACCTGTCCCCTTAGGTAGGGTAGGGATGGGACGGAGACTTGAAACGGATGGAGTTTCCCCTGTAATATGGACTAATCCTACAAATACAAGGAAAAATCTAAACTGAAAATATCATCATAACATAGGATCTCCATGATCCAACTCAAAGGAATATCCATAAAGAAAATACAATATCCTCAGTATCAAATAAAGGCTCAAATGCCTATAACCAAATAACAAATTCTTCCAAGAAAGACATAACAAGGACCATCTATTGTTGGCACAACCTTTCTCTATTGGCAGGAAATGATGACGAAACAGCAGATGGAAAGGACGACCTACTAATCTGCTAAACCTGAAATGTTAAAGAAAGGGGTAAGCTCAAGCTTAGTGCAATGGATCACAGCTTAGTGCCGTGGATAAACAAGTAACAAGGTGGATCGAATAAATATTTCATACTATAAATAAGTACATAAAGCTGTGCCGTGGATAAACAAGTAACAAGGTGGATCGAATAAGTATTTCATACTATAAATAAGTACATAAAGCTGTAAATCAATAAATTCAACATTTACTTGAAATCATAAATCTCATTTCTCATACTGCTCAAGAATACTCTGAATAATAAAGCTGTTTATTCATCTATATGCACACTCTCGTGACAATACGGCAAAACTGGCAACATGGGGCATCCCCACGACAATAACTGGCATCCGGAGCAAAATTGGCAACATGAGACCTCATCTCACAGCAAATAAACCGGCACATATATGTACACGGGGTGCATCCTAACATAAAAATCATTTCCAAATCTATGCTCATATATCTCAAATCATGCAAGTTTCTCATATATCACAAACACATGATTTCAACATAATCAATATTCGATCCATACCTTATAGCAAAAATATAAACTTTCTAAAAACAACTCATTTAATGCATTACCTTAAAAATTCATTTAAGAAAACATACATACTGTATACTTTAGAAAATATCAATGTTACAGGCTTATCCACGCACCTGGTGAGCTGACTACAGATAAAGGAACTAGGCAGCAGGACCGTCCCTGCTTACGGTATCACGATCACCTAAAAGTCAAAAGAATTTACTATAAGGAACATAATCTTAACTAGAATAGATGAAAGAATATGCGAGAAACGTGGTTCGGTCGCTCTCGCAAACTTTACGAAAATTAAGATTCGGAGGTCCGTTACTACTCAGAATGGTCTGAAAATCACGGAGGAGACTCGGGAAGTCGGCACGAAGATTCTGTCTGACGCGTGGTGGCCACGCGCCGTTCGCCCAAGCCGCGCGTGGGCCTCACGCGCCACCACATAAGGCGCGCGTGAGCGCCACGCGCCGGTCGGATGAAGAAAATTCCGACGGCCGAGCGTTCCTATCCTCATCCTGGTTCTAATGCCGCTGACGGTTCGTTGATCGGAGTTCCGGATCAACGGGAAATCGAGAAAAACCATAAAAAGTTTCTTACCGGGATTCCTACGAAAAATTGGGAGTTTCCCGAGATGAAACCACCACCAAAATAATCCTCTCGACGAGATCTACGCTTTTCCTTAAAGACTCGGTCGGGTTTGGACTTCGGATTGGCCGGATCGGGACCAAAACCTCTATTTCTCTCTTTTTCTTCTTTTTTTTTTCTCTCTCTCTTCTCTCTCTCGCCTGCTGCTACTGACTCTTCTTTCTTTTCTTTTAAAAATGGGTGGCTGCTGAGTGAATTAAGGGTTTTATGTGTGAGTGTGTACAATATATACTTACATGGCAAATTTCGTTTGCCACCCTAAACTTGATCTTAACCACATTTTTAAATCCAACTTCCACAAACTTAAAAATTTAGTCCTTAAAGTTCCATTCACCAAAAATAATAAAATAAAAATATGGGTAAAAAAATAATTTGGGGTGTTACAATATAGTAACTTTGTAACATCCCGCCTAGGCAAATGTCAGAGTTATTGAATATAGGCTCTCCTGTTACAGAGAGCATCTGCTAACTATCTTTCATTTCACAAACCTGACACTTTATTACTGTACCTTTAACTGATCACCACCTCCAACTTCTGTTTGCTATTTACACTATCAAACACCTATAACACATAAATATGTATGTATTCCTATATCATCAACATAAGAAGTTCCTTCATACTACTGATGCACTACACTGAATTCTGTATACTCTCTTTACTCGTTACTAATCTGGTTAAGGTATTTATTATAATTTTCTCTTTTTCACTATCTTGAAATATTATCAAATCGGATACTTAAAAGTCTTATTCTGCTAACTATCTAATCCTCTATCACTATCCATGATTACATGCATATGTTACCATTTCATCATGACTAACATTCTTATAATAAGTTCTTTATAAGTAAGGAAGCAACTCACACAATCATCCTTGATATATATATAAATCATAAACCCACAGATACATACATACTACCATGCATTAATAGCATCTATATGCATCTCAAATGTTAACCAGAATGTACGATTTATATGCATTACTTGTAAACTTTACTACACTTACATACTGTGCTTTTAGAAAATACTTCTGAAAATCTTTTCTGAATACTCTGAGCTAGTCTAGATTTGACAATTATAATAGCCTTCTTTCTTTTTCTAACTTGAAATATCATCAAACATTTACTTGAAATCATAAATCTCATAAAACTCATTCTGCTCAAGAATATCTGTAAAAATAAAGCTGTTCATTCATCTATATGCACACTCTCGTGAAAATACGGCAAAACTGGCAACATAGGGCATCCCCACGGCAATAACTGGCAACATGAGACCATGTCTCACGGCAATAACTGGCAACATGAGACATTGTCCCACGGCAATAATTGGCATCATGAGACCTTGTCTCACGGCAATAACTGGCAACATGAGACCTTGTCCCATGGCAATAACTGGCAACATGAGACCTTGTCCCACGGCAATAACTGGCACGTATAAGTACACGAGGTGTATCCTAGCATAAAAATCATTTCTAAAACACATGCTCATATATCTCAAATCATCTCACATAACTTAGCTTACCTCTATAACTTACCTTACTGTTAGCTCACAAACAATATAATGTATAATTTACATTCATACACACAATCGATCATTATAAACGAATATATGACTTAAAATATAAAAGTTTACTTATTCATTCATTTCCATATCTCTCTAATCATTTATAATCATACTAGAACATCTATCACAGCAATAGGCTTATTTAGGCATTTTCTAAAATTATTAGTTATGCTAAATCAAATATACAAAACATTTATATATATATAACTTACTTATTTCTCCATGTAACCTACATACTCTTGTTTATACGTGTATATACTCGTATCTTGTTCTTGTATCATTCTACATACACTGAACGTATACAATTACTTCTCACAATTGTCATTTTCTAAACTTTAGTCCCATTTCCTAGGGTGTAGTTTTCTACAACCCCCAAACCCAAGTCTCGTTTAATTAATCATAAACATGACATTATTCATATGCTCTTATCTAAATATACATACCCGGTTTTACCTACATATGTACCTCTATACTTCTATATACTCATACTTATCTTTTGCTCATACCTCTGCTGATAATTGCTTGTCCTTATCTATATGTATATAAATACATCTGCTTCTTTATTCTAACGTTCATCTTATATATAACAGATTTCATGCATATAACTATATACAACTTATTATATTACTAATTTCGAACATTGTTAAATCTATCGAGTACTCACAGCATGAGTTACTTACCTGGCTTTGCGAACACTCCGAACCTGGACCGATCTGTCAAAACAAATCATAAAACGTAATCAGGACCGCTATTTGCGGAACTTTGTACAATTCTACGAATCCTCTCTGATTCGTAATACACGAATCCTCTCTGATTCTCATTTTACGCATTTGCGGCAAAACTTGCGGAAAAGTTTCCGCAAACGCTACGGAAGGGTCTTGAACCCTCCGAACCTATCTAGAATGACTTAATTACCCTCGCAATATCATATTTACATCTTAACCATGGTTACGGTCATCTACGCTCAATTGCGCGAGAAATTCCGTTTTACCGGAAACTCGCTAATTCTACCGGATCAATCAAATCTAATCCGTTTCTCCCGGATTCTACCACATTTATCGTTTTAACATATTAAAACACATCCAATTCATTTCATGCTAATTGCTACACTACGGAACTACCGAAACATCCGAATATAAATCAATACACTTTAAATAACAAATTCTAATCGGAGAGTTGTACCGAAATTCCGAGGCCATATTCGGACTCCCATCGGCCATACGAACGCGCTGGTGTCATCGGAATTCCGATCGGATAGATGTTCTAGTATGATTATAAATGATTAGAGAGATATGGAAATGAATGAATGAGTAAACTTTTATATTGTAAGTCGTATATTCGTTTATAATGATCGATTGTGTGTATGAATGTAAATTATACACTATATTGTTTGTGAGCTATCAGTAAGCTAAGTTATGATGATTTGAATGTGTGTAAGTATACTGAGAATAGTATAAATATATAGAATGTGAGATGATTTGAGATATATAAGCATGTATTTTAGAAATGATTTTTATACTAGGATGCACCTCGTGTACATATATGTGCCAGTTTATTGCCGTGGGACAAGGTCTCATGTTGCCAGTTATTGTCGTGGGACAAGGTCTCATGTTGCCAGTTATTGTCGTGGGACAAGATCTCATGTTGCCAGTTATTTCCGTGGGACATGGTCTCATGTTGCCAGTTATTGCCGTGGGACATGGTCTCATGTTGCCAGTTATTGCCATGGGGATGTCCCATGTTGCCAGTTTTGCCGTATTGTCACGAGAGTGTGCATATAGATGAATAAACAGCTTTATTTTTACAGATATTCTTGAGCAGAATGAGTTTTATGAGATTTATGATTTCAAGTTAGAAAAAGAAAGAAAGCTATTATAATTGTCAAATCTAGACTAGCTCAGAGTATTCAGAAAAGATTTTCAGAAGTATTTTCTAAAAGCACAGTATGTAAGTGTAGTAAAGTTTACAAGTAATGCATATAAATCGTACATTATGGGTAACATTTGAGATGCATAGAGATGCTATTAATGCATGGTAGTATATATGTATCTGTGGGTTTATGATTTATATATATATCAAGGATGATTGTGTGAGTTGCTTGCTTACTTAGAAAGAACATATTATAAGGATGTTAATCATGATGAAATGGTAACATATGCATGTAATCATGGATAGTGATAGAGGATTAGATAGTTAGCAGAATAAGACTTTTAAGTATCCGATTTGATGATATTTCAAGATAGTGAAAAGAGAAAATTATAATAGATATCTGAATCAGAGTAGTAACGAGTAAAGAGAGTATACAGAATTCAGTGTAGTGCATCAGTAGTATGAAAGGGACTTCTTATGTTGATAATATAGGAATACATACATATTTATGTGTTATAGGTGTTTGATAGTGTAAATAGCAAACAGAAGTTGGCAGGTGGTGATCAGTTAAAGGTACAGTAATAAAGTGTCAGGTTTGTGAAATGAATAAGAATTAGTTATTTAATTAAAACTTTATAAGCTTTTGCATGATTGCTTACTGAGTCATTATGACTCACACCACATCAGTTTGTCAGTTTTGCAGGTCAGTAGCAGTCATATAGAATCAGCAGAAGTTCGGTGAAGACTTTGAAGACAGTGGATCGACCCAATTGCAGTCAAGAAAGTCATGGGTCAAGTTATGGGTCATCACGACTCCTTGTTTTGTATTCGTATTTACTAATGCAAATGTATTAGTTTAGTTTTATTTTTATTTTTTTTTTTAGTTCTGGCCGGAGGCCAAGTAATTACATTTTGTGCATTGAGTACAGGCCTGAGGCCTTGATGTTGTAATACCGGCCTGAGGCCTTGATGTTGTAATACCGGCCTGAGGCCGAGAGTTGATGATTATATTGTATATGGATGCTGGCTATAAGCCAGGTTGCATGACGTTCTGCATACATCATGCCGAAATTTCGTCAGATTCAGAGGCTTATGGAAGTCTCCTGCCGGTAGCATCTTGGCCTAGGCGGGATGTTACAACTTATATCATCTTTGATATTATCTCATAGAATCAATAAAGGATTATATTACTATTGTTAATAATTATCTTCTACTGGTCATATGTTCTAAGACTACTTTCATAATAAGTATTTATATGCTCTATACAGAATAATAAATATCTAATGCTCTTGACTCTTGAGCATAGCACACTAACAAGGTATGCAAGTACTCATAAAAAAATTGCTATTCATTTATCAGAAGACATCCACATTATTAAAAAAAATACTACTTTGAAATACAAATGAGGGGAATCTAAAGCTCTCCATTTGGTGGAGTATTTCGCTAGCGTTTTAACGCTCCTCTAAATGCACGAGTTAACACTAGTGTTAAAGCTCACAAAACCATAATTTCACATCATTAGTTTTTTTTTTTTTACGCTAACTTATACACTAGCATTTGTTCCATATTTTATAAATTAGCTTATACTCTCAGTACAATACTCTCTATCAAACGCACCATAAGTATCGAAAGTTTAAGATACTGCTACAAAGGTAGAGGTATAACAAGTCATTTATGTAGGCCAACAGAGGCAGGCTGATCCTTGATCGTATCAGCAGCAATGATATAGGCGAATTCATCTTTATAAAATCTAAAGTAGATGTCTTTCTTCTAGTTTTCCATAGAAGTCAAACGATCCTGCCAGACTGCAAAGCCTTCACCTGATTCTGCAAAGATTAAACTTGCCCCTCCGCCTAAATCTCCTCCTTGTCCAAAGTAGAAATTCTCTCAACAGTAAAGAGAAGAGCAAACACATAAGAAGCAGTAGAATCGATGTGCTCCAGCTAGTAGAATCTATGCTGAGCTATAAACTTCTGAAGGAATAGGATTATTTTAGCATGAATTGAATATTCCTTCCAGTTAGTAAACTCTACCCCAACATACTTGCTTGGATATGAGCAACACTGGGAGTGATCTTTGGCTAAACAGGAATGGCAGTTGGAACAACAGTAGGAGGAACACTTTTGTTCTGGGTGATGCAATCACTAATCAAGAATTTGAGACGATTATAGAGTGCAAAATCCATCTGCATGCTTTTATCAAGAACCTGATTGCGCAGCCTGTTGTGAAAACACGATCACTTTGGCTGACTTCAACACAGCCTTTGGTTATTATGCCCTAACTTCCTCATCTAATATTCGATTGAGACGATTTAGGTTGCATTGAAAAAAAAACTCCAACATCTACAACTTTTTAATTCACATTAAAGAAATATTGAGAGTTCTTACTAGTCAAAAATACAATCCTAAAGTCCATGGACGTGAAATAACTTATTATTTTGTTATTGGGTTTAATTAATTATGGTTATCATTTTAAATGTAAAATTAGGGTTAATCACCTTATAAAAAGGGGAAAAACATTATGCCACTATTAAGAATTTTCATGTAAAATTTCTTGCATCTCTATTGATCATGTTTAATCTGACTTATTGGTGTGTTTCTTTTGTTGTTTCTTTGATTCCCTTAGGGACAATATTCTTTGGCTCCCTAACATAAAAAAAAAAATAATAATAAAAATTTGAAATTTATGTTTTCTGTTCTGGTCACTTCTGACCTTCTGTTTTGAGTCTTCTTTGCTTGAGTCTTGTATATTCATTCATATTGTTTGGATGCATGCATTCGACATTTTTTTTTAAAGCTGAAAAGCACAAGACTCTGATACCAAACAAATGTAAATTGCAAGGGATATCGTTACTGTGCAAGTACAAGAGATATATACTACATTTTTTTTTGGAAACGTCGGAAATCCCGTCGCTAAATAATTCGACCCAAACTTAAGCGGAACAGGTAAAATCTCCGATTATCCCAGACTCTTACAAAAAACACACCCCTGAATTCGAAACCAATACCACCAAATCACTCACATTAGAGACGAGATATTTACTGCATTCCCGGGTATAGATTCCAGCTCTGGCTATATCCTGTATACTGAATGCTTTTTTATGCAGCCTGCTGCTGGTCTTTTTTATTCATACATGCAGCAACTATCTTCACCGAAAGAACCATTTTTTTTCTTTGCAGCTTTTGCCGGCTCATCCTTTTTTCTATTGTCATTTCCCTTCTCTAAGGGCATCTCCAATCCGTTATTATATTTTGGTATAAGTTTTTGCACTAAATAGATATAATTTTTACAGTAAATACTATTGTCATTTCCAATCCATTACATCCGTTATTACACTAAAATGAATATTCTTTAAAATATTTAATTTCTATTATTTTTCAACAATTAATATTTTGCCCCTTATTTAACATAATATTACAATAAAAAATTTATCTAGTATAATTTAATATTTGATTTTATAATAATATTTAATATATATAATAATTAAATTTTTACATATATAAATAATAATAAATAATAATTGAGTTACAATTAACGTAAATATGATTCAAATAAAGGATTAATGAGTTAATTCTTATTAAATAATACTTTAACATAAAAATGATATAATTAGAATAATTAATATTGTATAAGGTAAATTTATAATTATAAATTATTAAAAAAATTATAAAATTATAAAATATATTTTGGAGCAACTTAATACTACGTGACAAATAATAAAAAAAAAAAAAAAAAAACTTTTTTTTAAGGGGCCGTGACACATTTTTTTTTCAGCCTTTCTTTCTCTTCCATTTTTTTTTCTTTCTCTTTCTTTCTTTTCTCCCAAATACTCTCTCTCTCTACTAAATCTTTAAAAAACCGCCGCCGCCGCTTCACCGCCGGTCATCATCCACCACGCGCCGGACCACCAGAAAGCTGTCGCCGTCAGCTTTCCAGATCCGCCGAGATCGACGCCATCGGACACCGGACGCACCGCCACGCGCCGCCTGTAGGGAGCGACTCGTCGCCGTCGTTTCTGCATTTTCCGACCGTCTCCGATCACTTTTGACGCCACCTCCAGCGAGTGAACACTTTTCAGGCTGATATCTTTCCAACGCCAGTGGTCACTTCCTGATCCGACATCGTTTGGGTTGTTTTCCGTTTTATATCTATCGGTAATTCGGGATTTGTACTGGAAGTTGAGATCCGACCGTTGGATCGAAGATCCGAACGTTTCAGATTGTTGCTCTCGATTATACGAGCATTTTGGTATATATATATTCACCGTTGAAAGTTTCTGGTTGTGGGGCCCGCTTTTTAGTTGTGGGGCCCGATTTTCGTTGTGGGGCCCGCTTGTCTCGTTAAGCGTATCAGCAAGTTCCGAAGCCGTTCGCCGCTGTGATCCTTGAGATGTTGCTGACCATTGGATCTTTCTTTGAGAGGTTTGGAGATCGTTGGAGCTCAGTATGTGATTATTATCGTTTTGGGGGTGTAGATGATAGAATTGGAAAGTTTTGGACATAATTGTAATTTTGGCTTTTAGGGGTTAAATAGTAATATTAAGAATTGTAAGACTATTTGGGCATATTAGAAAAGTTTAGGGGTTAAATCGTAATTTTGGATAATTGAGGGACCTGATCGTAATTTTATATTTTTTCAGATTCTTAGCGAGGAGATAGATATATTAAGGGCTTTTGCGTGGATAGAGGTAAGTACACTCTGTGGTGATTCTCTTAACATAATTGTTTGATGATTGATGGTTGTTGTGAGAGTCGATATATATATATTGGTATAATTATATATATTTTGTTATATATAGTTGCATATTTGTGAGATATTATATTGAGATATTAAAAGCATGATAAATATGAAATCATGATTGTTGAGATGAGATTGATGGATTGGATGTGAGATGTGATTGTATTGGATGATGTGTGTTGTTGTGTTATGCAGCCGGGTTTTGTATAATAGTGGTCGGATTTGAGATGATGTGAAGATACATCAGATGGTATGAGATGATCAAAACCTTGGGAGTTGTGATGAGGTACTCTCCCATTGGTTTTTGATTTGGGGGTATACGGGGACTCCCCCATTCGTTATATTTCACTCACATTATGCGAGTTGATATGGTTGGAAATCTTGGGAGTTGTGATGAGGTACTCTCCCATTGGTTTCAATCCTCTGTTATACTAAACCCGGATTAGCAACCATGTTTGATTGATGTTTGTATTGTTGTGGGATGATTGTATGAGATGATATTATAATATATGTTATTTTCATATATTATATATATATAACCCTATTTTGTTGGTGAGGTCATGTTGAGAGAATGAGTGCTTACTTGCTGAGCTTTTTAAGCTCACTCCCCTCTTACCTCAAATATTTCAGGTAGTTCGCGAGCACAGCAGGAGCAGTACCAGATTTGGATCCACGTGCCACAATTGTATTTTTTCGGGTTGGTCCAGACATTTGAGTCGTCACTTGTATATTATGAAGACGTGTTGTAAACCATGTTTTTGATGTATATTCCATGTATTTGTAATTTATGATGTATTATTGTGTGAAATCAAATGGTGGGTTTGACATATAGATTGCTTGAGCTGAAGTTGATCGCAGACTTCTTTCTAGGGTTGGGCCCGCCCTAGGGAGGGGGTCGTGACAGATTTGGTATCAGAGCTTAGGGTTTTAGGTTCTGTAGACATATTGCATTAGATGAGGGTATTAAAAGGGTAGATTTGTGTCCGTAGTAAAATGTCTGGACGTGGCCGTGGTACTGGTACTCAACGTGGGAGAGGGATAGCGTGACGATGCGTGAAAATTGTTGAGGAATAATATAGAAAGACCTCACACTTAGTCGATAGATCTTGAATTTGATATAGCTTTATTTGGTGTTCCGTTGATTGTTGAGGATAGCGAAGGTTCTAAGACCGGTATCTCTAGTAGTTTCGACAATTACCTACATCGCTATTCCTGTGGCTGTAACTGACATGATTTTTATGGTTGTACCTTATATGAACCTTCTGTCGCAGTTATAACATCGTCGTGAGTCAGTAGGATGAAGAGATTAGAACTTTGGTGTTCGAGAGATGAGAAAGAAGATCTTGTTGATGCTCATATTTAATTAAACAATATTTATGATTACATTATGGAATATAACAACTTGGTTGTGTTGCAAGGACAAGATCATCTTCGAATTGATAATCTTCCCATTGACGTTTCGCACGTAGAGACATTGGAATGAGGCCGTCGATGATTTGGATTTCGAGACTGTTAGGAAACTTGATTTTGTTGTAGCCTTGAACGATACTTCTATATGATTCTTCGATAGTAGTGAAGAGTTGTCAGTCTTTATCATTTATATTGCTTTCTAGACTTCGACGGACTGAGTCTGCGGAGAGAGCTCTAAGATCACATGAATGGTGGAAAGTAATATCTTCTAGGAAAATATCATCGTAATCATAGTAAGCTCTAAGCTTCGGTCTAGATGGCCATTCCATGACTGTCCTTAATTGCCTCTCCATGATTCGACCGTTACAAGCATCTAAAGCGTATGGCAATTAAGGCATACATGGGTCCCACCTGGAATAGCCTATAAGAGGAACCAAAGTCCGGAAGAGAGGGGTGGATTCAACTTCTAGCTCTCCAACTCATAGCTTTGGAACCTCCTCAAGCTCACCACTCCTCCTACCAACCGCCCTCACGGCATCTTACGGAGTTCAAGTAGCATCCAACCTTGACCTCTCATCTACTACTTCCTTTGTTCATTTACTGACTTGGGCGTCGGAGTGCCTACGGAATCCACCACACCGGTGGGTAGACCTTCTTCGTTCACCCTACTTTTCTTTGTTTTGCAGCAGGATCGCCAGTGCCCCCTTCACACGAATTCTCAATTGTAGGCCTCGGGTGAAAACCAGCGCCTACAATTTGGCGCCCACCGTGGGGCCTTGGCGATTCATAGCATGCAAAGATCACTCCATCTACGATCCTATCAATCGACATATCTGGATCATTATTTTGAATCATTTACACACGTTTCCTCCTCCAATCAACATGAGAATACCCTCTTGATCCCGAGCATACCCAATCAACCAAGAAGTATTCTCTGTAATTGTCATCTATTCGAGTCTGCTTAGGATGGTCACCACCTACTCTAGATGGCCTGGATAGAATGTCATTCCCTTCAGACAACGTAAGAGGATTGCCGTCACTTCCAGACTACACGAAAGAAATGTTTCCTTCTTCAGACGATGTCAAGAAGACTCTCATCTCCTCCAGAAGACATTAATGGATTGTCATCAGCCAGGTATGGCTTGCACTTTTTAATATCTCAATCGACATCAATAAGTGGCTTGGGATTTGTAATAGATGTCCTAGTAGGTATTGCAGTCTATAATAAGAGAATTGTCATTGGTGCCCTAGTCGATACTATAATTTAAAACTAGATAATTGTTATGGATGGCACAATCGACATTTTCAATGTATGGTACAAGACTTGTTAGAAATATCCCAATCGACCATACTACACACAGCTTGTCACAATCGACATTAGACGTTAGATTAGTATTTAGCAAAGATTTCACTCGACACCCCACGTATGAGACTTGACACTTTTATAGAATAAGACTTTGCTTGACTGGGGGGTCGTTAGACAAACAACCTCATGCATATGATTTATTATACTACCGTGGGATGGTTGTTATTTCCCCCAGAGGGCATAAGAAGATAGACTTTTCCTCCCATATGACAAAGATGATATGTATGACTTACCATCTCCCCCCCAACTACTTGAATGTAATGTCACCTACCCCATACAACATTGATAAAATGTCATCAGCTCCATAAGACATGAAGGGATGTTACCTCATCCAGACGACAAGAATGGAAGGATTGTGTTACTCCCTCATAGACCTCCACCAGGTCCATTCGGTCATAGACCCGTGGTTTCTCTTCAGATCTTGTAGAGTGGACTCTCATTGACCTCTATTAGGTTCAGAAGACGATTGCTTCGTGGACACCCCTCGGATCCAGTCTGCCGTGGATTTATAGACCTTTCACAAGGTCTAAAAGATCTTTCGACTGAGCAATATCAGGTGGCGTGGGGCATGTCCCATTGCATCACCATGTTATTATACCTACACTCGACGGAAAAAGAAACTAGGCCAGACGTATCCAAATTTTCTATGTGCGAGATGAGTTTCCAGTTCACACATGTTTAAAAAAACAATAAATACACTGAAACTTTTGAGACATGCGACCAACGCCTGGTTCAACAAAATTACAAACTCTTCTTTGCTTTGCTCACGGAAACACCATGGAATGATTGTTACTAAGATCAGCAGATGGACTAGCAGAACTGGAGACTGACAGTCATCAGTTGTCGGCTCGTTGGTAAGGTGAGGGCTTCAAGCTCAACTTTCAGCGGCATTCTATCCACACAAGCATCACTCGACAAAGAGGCAAATTTTCATTAAAATGCCTTTGTGACATTCTCTTGAATAGTTGGCGGACATTGCTTGGTTCTACAAGGGAGAGTCGTAGGCCAAATTTCCTACCACAGTTACACTCAAATTGCCACAAGAATGCGTGGAAAGTGTCGATTGTTACTAAAACAAGTAGATAAATGAGCGCCGGAGAAGATGTTCGCAGTGTCGAGATTCTTGGTGCCGACTCTCTCTTGTTTGGGATGACCATTTAAGGCTTGTTTACTCGTGTTCGGTTGGAATCATTGAGACTTGTTGGAAGACTATGCCGGCTGTGTTGGAATGGTGAATATATCAGTAGACGGGCAATGCAAGATGTGAAAATCGTGGATTATTAAGGATTTCATCTTCAACAATTCCTAGTTTAAATCTTCCTTCTCGACGCCTTGCTGATGGTGAAAGCTTCCCTTTTGTGGGTTCAGTGCATTTTAAATCACACTCATCACCTTGGTAGTCCATTGTACTTTGGCTCGTGTGGGCAGTCCTTCGTTTTGGCTGTTCGCGCAGTGGGTCAGGTAGAATATTTAAGCAAAGTCGAAGATGGTGTTTCATGCACATTAGAAGTCCAGAAAGCATTACATGTTCTTAGAAGGCATATGGTGACGACATGCTTACAGTACTACAATGAGTCTGGTGCGCAAAAGGATCGTTCGAGTGGTCTGTATAGGAGGGATCCCCACAAATAAGCACTCAGCCCAGTAAAACAGCCCATTCGCCAAGTTCCACTCATTACAAGAATCATTCTAGGGACCATTCGACACTACAAGCACGTATGTTGAATATCCCATTCGACTTGGTGCAAATAATGTTTGGCAGAGGAATAATTTGTCACTACACATGTAGGTGTATAACATTTGTTGGAGGTCCCATTCGACAGGATGTAAGTGGACATCAAGGAATGGTGCCATTAAACACACGTGAAGGTTTCTCTTTTACCAATTGTCTTACGCGACACTACACTCATTCTGTATTGGAATAATCCTCGTACGACATGTACGACTCCCTTGGTACGGGGATGATCCTGATTTCTGTCAGGTCAGGTGCGATATAAACCCCACATTACCTTCGCCGGGAACAGTGGAATGAAGAACTTCATGAACATTCATCATGTTCATCAGTAGGCTGTCGATTGGGGGTATTCTGAAAGAGAAATCTTTTGGACCTTCACCTCATCCAACCAACTATAGCCTCATACACACTCATCAAGCCCAGTCTACTGTGGCTCCATTGAACTTCACCAAGTATGTAGAGTGGCCCACTTGGTCTAGTGAGGTGGAGTTGCTGGCCCAGTGGATGCTATATTACCTTTCATATGCCCAACTGAAAGGGCCTCACGAGCTATGCGACAGACTAAGAATTTGCAAGTTGTCGTCTGGAGCAGGAGCAAATTCTTCTTAGGTGTAGCGTGGGGCGAAGCGCTGATTGGCTGGGTTCTTGTCTGTGGAATATGGAGTATTTGACTACTCTGCGTGAACAGTCGCATGTACAATGAGAAAATAATTATTAAGTTGTTCTGCTAGAGGATGGATGGCGAATGCTTGAGAGGTTGATTACTAGTTTAGGAGACCGGGGACATCCCCCAAAGACTCATGTCGAGTCAAGGAGTAGACATGGATTACACATGTCGTATGATTTAAATCCTTAACCATCATCTGGTTCAGTCGACTGGGGACATCCCCCAAAGACTCATTTCGAGTCAAGGAGTAGACATGGACTACACATGTCATATGATTTATGTCCTGAACCATCATCTGGTTCAGTCGACCGGGGACATCCCTCATAGACTTATGTCGAGTCAAAGATGCAGACATGGATTACACATGTCGTATGCTTTATATCCTGATCCATCATCTGGTTCAGTCGACAGGAGACATCCCCCAAAGACTCATTTCGAGTCAAGGAGTAGACATGGACTACACATGTCATATGATTTATGTCCTGGACCATCACCTGGTTCAGTCGACCGGGGACATCCCCCATAGACTCATGTCGAGTCAAAGCTGTAGACATGGATTACACATGTCGTATGCTTTATATCTGATCCATCATCTGGTTCAGTCGACATGAGACATCCCCCAAAGACTCATGTCGAGTCAAAGCTGCAGACATGGATTACACATGTCGTATGCTTTATATCCTGATCCATCATCCTGATCCATCATCTGGTTCAGTCGACCGGGGACATCCCCCATGGATTCATGTCGAGTCAAAGTTGTAGACATGGATTACACATGTCGTATGACTTATGTATTCCTGGCCTTATTAAGTCCAGACGACTGGGGACATCCCCCATAGACTCATATCTAGTCAAGTGGTGTATATAGTTTACACATATCGTATGACTTATATCCTGACCTTCATCTGGTTCGATCAATTGGGTACTTGCCCAATGACTTTCGTAGAGTCAAATTCATAACTACCACTTCGTTTGGTTCAATCAGTAGGTAGCATCAACGCTCGAGTACACCTACATAATATGGCATCGTCTCAGGCGACCCATGCGTCAAGTACTCTCCAAGCCAAGGACTCATTGACTTAGAGAGTAGGGGACAAACTGTATGGGCCAAATTTGACCCAGGGGCAATCTCGACCTTTACTTCAGGCCCAAGTCGCCATCACATATCCAATCTCTTAGGAAGCCCGGATTTAGTGTATGTCGGCCCAAAGATTTGCAGGCCCACACCAACACAGATCCGAGGACCCACTTCCATAACTGCCTCGACTGACCGTAACTGCCATTCCATGACTGTCCTTAATTGCCTCTCCATGATTCGACGACCGTTACAAGCATCTAAAGCGTGGCAATTAAGGCATACATGGGTCCCACCTGGAATAGCCTATAAGAGGAACCAAAGTCCGGAAGAGAGGGGGGGATTCAACTTCTAGCTCTCCAACTCATAGCTTTGGAACCTCCCAAGCTCACCACTCCTCCTACCAACCGCCCTCACGGCATCCTACGGAGTTCAAGGTAGCATCCAACCTTGACCTCCCATCTACTACTTCCTTTGTTCATTTACTGACTTGGGCGTCGGAATGCCTACGGCATCCACCACACCGGTGGGTAGACCTTCTCCGTTCACCCTACTTTTCTTTGTTTTGCAGGATCGCCAGTGCCCCCTTCACGAATTCTCAATTGTAGGCCTCGGGTGAAAACCAGCGCCTACAGAAACCAAGTTCAAACAAGGTGCCGAGACTCCACTGGCAATGATTGAAGAAATCCTGACTATTGATGAAAACAGTGGAATGGAATCTGTGATATCCAGAGTGAACAATCGCAGAATTATTTTTGTATTGGATTAAACCATCTGTTTTTCCATTCCAAATGGTTCTAAGAATGTAAACATCATCTCAAGAAGTTTGTAGGAACTCTTGCCACGATATCCATTGCAATCTCTTTGGGCAAAAGAGCGGATGAAGCTTCATTGAGACATTTGTAGATATCTCTCCAAAGGTCTCGAACATATTTAGAGTCTATAACTGCTCGATCTGTGACTGGCCATTTACAAAGCTTTGGTATACCACCTTAGCTCTGACGGATCTTGAATATGGGTTAGGATTGGTAGATGAGGATGCCATTGAAGAAGTTTTGAGTAACTCCTTAAGAACTCAAGCATCTCTTTATAGGAAGAGTATCTATAATTCTCCATGATTAGATACTTTCACAGTATTCATGCTGACCGGCGTAAACACAACGTATAACGCAAGCGTACGTATCGTTCAAGTAGTATAAAAAGTATCGATCCCACGAGGACTTAAAATCTTATCTATTAATTTTTATGAGGTCAAATGATTACTAATATCTATCAGGTTGTTTGATTGATTTGAAATGACGACGATTCTAAATTTAAAGGCAAGTAACTAAAATTGGTTGAAAAGATATTTTGAGAAAATTCAATATTAAAACTATCTAGGGTTGTGATTTATTCCAATATTATTTAAAGATGAAGTTATTATCTTATAATTGGGTAAAATATTGATTTATTAACCTGGAACACTAAATTATGTAAAAGCCTCTTCCGATGGTCAATTACAAATATCCAATTTAACATAATTGAACCATATGTCTATGTCAATCAAATTAACTGGATTCATTAAGATTAAGTTCCAATTATGGCTACCCCCGCCCAACAGGTATATTCCTATCCTGTAAGGAAATCTATTAAAGGGTTATCTATCCTCAAGGAAGATCGTGGGTTATTGAGTCTGAGGTCTTAAACCTAAAATCCCTATGTCTAGTTCATTTTAAGTTTACCTTATCAATTTTATTAGTGGCCAGTTAATAAAAAGCATTAAGATTAAGACTCAATAAATAAATCTTTATATTACCCAAATTATAATTTAACCCTTATAAACCGGTGATATTGGATTCATCACAACCCTAGATTACTAACTTAGTTATGACACATAGCTAGGGCTAGTAAAAACTTAAAAGACATAAATGAAAATGCTGAAAAGTAATTGCGGTGAGTTAAATGCTGAAAAGTAAATTACAAATGAAATAAAATGCTAAGGCAAAAGGATTACTTTTACTACTACTAATTTAGATATCTCCATAAAATAATATATAAACTTTGTGATAATATTTTACCAACCGACCAATCTGGCGGTATCCTGATTAAGTCAAATTAAGTCCAACCAGCCATATAGGTGGTAATATTTGTCCATAATCCAGCCATAAAGGCGGTACCAAAATAAATTTACCAACCGACCAATCTGGCGGTATCTTTGATTAATCAGGTTCAAACCAACAGAAAATAAATTTACCAACCGACCAATATAGCGGTTTCCTTGATTAGTCAGGTTTAAACCAGATTAAATTGAATTGCCAACCGACCAATATAGCGGTATCCTTTATTAATCAGAATTTTAAATAGTAAATATATTATTTTTAAGAGAGATTAATCTAAATAGCAATAGTAAAATAATTACCTTTCACCCTAGCATAAGGAAGTTACCTCCGCATAGTGAATAGTAAAAACTGTAAAATAAGAAAGTAGATTACTATTATTAACAAAAGTAATTAAAATGCAAGGCGCATGTTAGCAGATCGGCTGTGATGGTGACACGTGGCACGGCGCATTTTAGCAAAGTCAAAACTTCTCAAATTGTTGACCGTTGACTTGGCGCACGTTAGTAGATTCGGCTCACGCTGGGCGTCGCGGCGCGCTGTGTTTTCAGCGTCGCGACGCGCAAAAGACTAAAATATCCCTGTTGACGCATTTTTGTCCGGTTTTGCCCTAAATTGCCTCCAGTGCTGTCCAAACTTTATTTATCTCTGCAAAATAACAATAAAACACATCAAAACATTCACAAACTCAAGAAACTATACAAATATTAAGTTTAATGAGTGGGAAATAGTGATATAAAATACCACTCATCACATGCATAATTGGAAAGGATAATAATTATCGTGATGATAAGATGTAAAGCGGAAATATGAGGGACCTGAAAATCCTCTTTTCAGTAGTGGGAATCTTAAGGTGGTGGATTTTGTGTAAACCGCTTAAAGCACTTTACGATTGTTGTCTGAGCGGGACCCTTAGGTGGAGCCTTTTCCTTTGGAGACAGGATAGCTGGCTCGTCAGTTGTGGCACAGATTAGAATAATGATAATAATTGGAGGCATTATTCATATGATGGTGAGTGTGAAATGTTATAATGATCGTTAGATTTTGAAATATGTTTCCATTCAGAAATATCTGAATTTTGGTGATAAATACGTTGGATGAGTTTCTAAGTGACTATGTTTAACTATTGATTAGTATTCAGAAATATTAATGAAGTCACTGATACACTGAGTGGGAAGAATGTGATTAATTTTGAGAGTTAGACAGAAAATCTTTGAGGAGACATTGGTATGCTTGACATTTGAATGTTCGATAGTGGGAGTATTCTTGTCAATATGAAGGTTCGACATACAATGTTAGATAGATTTATTATAGCACAAGCGGTTTAACCAATGTGGAAAATGGAGAGCAGATATTGGAATGAATGAGATTACTACTTTCAGATTGAGTTCAGAGAATGTATAATTATTAATGATAAAGTCGTGATACCATATACTAGAAAGCTCAAGTGGGAGATCTTGGATGAGACACACGATAATCATATTATATGAAATTTGAGAGCACTAAGATGTATCAAAATCTAAAGAAGACTTATTGGAGGTTGGGAATGAAGAGAGAGATTTAAGTGTTTTATCTCGGTGTTTAGTTTGTCAGTGGGATATAGGAGAACATCAACAACCAGTTGGATTACTCCAGTCTTCAACTAGACCTGAATGGCCATGGGAAATATCGTGATGGATTTTATGGTACGGCTGTCGAGGACGAGGTATGGTTATGATGCAATGTGTGTAGTAGGGAATCGATTGTATAGGTCTGCTCATTTTCTAGCGATTCGAGTTACGTGGGGACCAAAGAGACTAGTGATATTTAGTTGTGAATCAGATTGTACGATTACATAGTGTACCCTTATCGATTGTATCGGATAGAGTTCTCGGATTTACTTCTCATTTTCGGGAGAGTTTCTAGAAGACTATCGGATCAAGATTTCTACACGAGCACCTCATTCCACCCTCAAACAGACGGTCAGTCAGAGCGGACTATTCAGATGTTAAAAGATCTGTTGAGGTTGTGTGTTGTGACATAATGGGAGTTGGGGTGAACATTGCATTTGATCGAGTTTGCTTATAAGTAAAGCTTTTTTACTAGAATCGTCATGACTCCATTTAAGGCTTTACGAGAGAGGCGATTTAAGACTTTTGTTTGTTGGGGCGACGTTGGAGATAGACAGATTCTTGGCTCAAACTTGGTAGACATGACATCTGAGGATCAGGTTGATCCGAGCGAGACTGTTGGTTGAGTAGAATCGATAGAAGAGTTTTGTAAACAGTAGGGGGTATGATCTCGAGTACCAATTGGGGATACTAGTATTCTTGAAAATTTCTTATTGGGAGGGAGCATTGAGGTTTGGCCAGAAGAGAATGTCTTCTCGCGTTGTAATGGTTCTTTTGAGATTTTGAAGAGATAGAAAAAATGACGTATCGTCTAGCATTACCATCGGAATTAGAAAGAGATTCATAAAGTGATTCGTATATTCGTTATAACGAAGTTTGTACCAGACTATTGTCACATTTTAGAAAGTTAACCGTTGGGCCTGAGCAAGAGCTTGACATACGAAGATCAACCCGTGGAGATCATAGATCAAAATATTGGAGAGTTAAGATCCAGATGTATTTCTCTTGTAAAGGTTTTGCGGACTAATCATCACATTCAGGATGCGACTTGGGAAGTGGAACAGGATTTGAAGGAGAAATATCCGGAACTATTTGAGGATTTAGAAATTTTGGGGATGAAATTTTTGTTAGGTGAGTAGATTGTAATACTACGTGACAAATAAAAAAAAAAAAACTTTTTATTAAGGGGCCGTGACACATTTTTTTTTCAGCCTTTCTTTCTCTTCCATTTTTTTTTTTTTCTTTCTTCTTTCTCTTTTCTCCCAAATACTCTCTCTCGACTAAATCTTTAAACCGCCAACCGCCGCTTCACCTCACCGCCGCTTCACGGTCATCATCCACCACGCGCCGGACCCCAGAAAGCTGCCGCCGTCAACTTTCCAGATCCGCCGAGATCGACGCCATCGGACACCGGACGCACCGCCACGCGCCGCCTGTAGGGAGCGACTCATCGCCGTCATTTCTGTATTTTCCGGCCGTCTCCGATCACTTTTGACGCCACCTCCGGCGAGTGAACACTTTTCAGGGTGATATCTTTCCAACGCCAGTGGTCACTTCCTGATTCGACATCGTTTGGGTTGTTTTTCGTTTTATATCTATCGGTAATTCGGGATTTGTACTGGAAGTTGAGATCCGACCGTTTGATAGACGATCCGAACGTTTCAGATTGTTGCTCTCGATTATACGAGCATTTTGGTATATATATTCACCGTTGAAAGTTTCTGATTGTGGGGCCCGCTTTTTAGTTGTGGGGCCCGATTTTCGTTGTGGGGCCCGCTTGTCTCGTTAAGCGTATCAGCATGTTTCGAAGTTGTTCATCGCTGTGATCCTTGAGATGTTGCTGACCATTGGATCTTCTTTGAGAGGTTTGGAGATCGTTGGAGCTCGATATGTGATTATTATCGTTTTGGGGGTGTAGATGATAGAATTGGAAAGTTTTGGACATAATTGTAAATTTTGGCTTTTAGGGGTTTAAATAGTAATATTTAGATTGTAAGACTATTTGGCATATTAGAAAAGTTTAGGGGTTAAATCGTAATTTTGGATAATTGAGGGACCTGATCGTAATTTTATATTTTTCAGATTCTTAGCCATGAGATAGATATTTATGGGCTTTTGCGTGGATAGAGGTAAGTACACTCTGTGGTGATTCTCTTAACATAATTGTTTGATGATTGATGGTTGTTGTGAGAGTCGGAATATATATATAAATATATTGGTATATTATATATATTATATATATATATATATATATATATATATATATTTTGTTATATATATTTACATATTTGTGAGATATTATATTGAGATATTAAAAGCATGATAAATATGAAATCATGATTGTTGAGATGAGATTGATGGATTGGATGTGAGATGTGATTGTATTGGATGATGTGTGTTGTTGTGTTATGCAGCCGGGTTTTGTATAATAGTGGTCGGATTTGAGATGATGTGATGATACATCAGATGGTATGAGATGATCAAAACTTGGGAGTTGTGATGAGGTACTCTCCCATTGGTTTTTGATTTGGAGGTATACGGGGACTCCCCCATTCGTTATATTTCACTCACATTATGCGAGTTGATATGGTTGGAAACCTTGGGAGTTGTGATGATGTACTCTCCCTTGGTTTCAATCCTCTGTTATACTAAACCCGGATTAGCAACCATGTTTGATGGATGTTTGTATTGTTGTGGGATGATTGTATGAGATGATATTACAATATATGCTATTTTCATATATTAATTTATATATATATATATATATATCTATATATATATATATATTCCTATTTTGTTGGTGAGGTCATGTTGAGAGAATGAGTGCTTACTTGCTGAGCTTTTTAAGCTCACTCCTCTCTTCCCTCAAACATTCCAGGTAGTTCGCGAGCACAGCAGGAGCAGTACCAGATTTGGATCCACATGCCACAGTTGTATTTTTCGGGTTGGTCCAGACATTTGAGTCGTCACTTGTATATTATGAAGACGTGTTGTAAACCATGTTTTTGATGTATATTCCATGTATTTGTAATTTATGATGTATTATTGTGTGAAATCAAATGGTGGGTTTGACATATAGATTGCTCGAGCTGAAGTTGATCGCGGATTTCTTTCTAGGGTTGGGCCCGCCCTATGGAGGGGGTCGTGACAGCAACATTGTTACAAATCCATTCTGCGGCGCCAACTTGCAAGCCGAGCGGGCCGCTTGGTTATTAAAATTATTTTATTGTTATATTATAGGCAAAACCTCATAACTAATAATTAGTCTCAATTTCACTTTATTTACGTGTCAGTTTCGACCCACGATCCCCAAAACAATTTAACTGTCGATAACTCATTTCAATAGATCACTAAATCAACTGTCAAATTCTTGGAAGAACTAAACAGCTAAGGAGACACATGAGGTTTTAATAGTTATGGGGTAACCAGCCCATATTTGCCTCTCTCTTAAAAAAAATATCCTCTCTTTCAGGCTGCTACCGGCGTACCTGATTCACATAGGGATAAGTTATGATTGGTGGCATTAATAGGAAGCCACTAATTAAGAATTAATAAGAGCTAATTAAACAACATATGATTTGTATGCAGCTACAGAAGTATACAAATGTAAAGCAAACCTTACTTTGAATGTATCTGTAAGTAATTTTAAATCATTAGAAATCCCGCCATCAAACTATTCATTCCGGGTTTAAGCGGAGTAATTAAAATTCATGTTGTCCCCGACTCTTACAATAAACGCACTCTCTGTATTCGAATCCATGAGCTGAAGGTCGAATTCTAATAAACGCACCAAGTTACGCCTCTTGGGTACATGTATATGTAAGACGACAATGTAGACTCCATCTCTGACTAAATCCTACCGTTCCTTCAATTCCAATAGCAAGGATCAAACGCCTACAAGTGGTCAGAGGAAAAGATAAGATCATTTCCGGAGGAGAATTGCAATTAATTAGATCATCATGAAGGAAACTTTAATGAGCCAAAAACAACCTCTCCAATGATGTGATTCTGATTCAAGCTCAGTAGCTCTTTCTTTTACTTGATCTAAAGGCATTGATAATCCCAACTTGCACTCACTATCTTGAAGTTGCTGTCGCAGTTCCTTATCCTGCAACTCAGTCGAGCAAAAGACATTGAAATGTTAATATACATACAGATGTATAGTTCAAATAAAACTCATTTTAATTTTAAAACAATGGGAGAAAAGAAACCAAAAAAAAAATAGCAGATAAGAAAACACTTGAAATATCTAACCTTATTTTCTGAACATTCTCGATACAAAACTATCTCTTCCTGACAGAATGGCTCAATATCATTGACTTGCAAGCCTGCAACATAAAAAGAGTATCACTTTCAAAAGTGTGTTTTAATCTTACTTATATGGGAACTTAATGTCGAAGCCCCTGTGGTGTTAGCAGTACATATCATACACTTCGGGGAATTCAATCACTATATGACTCCAACTAGATTCCATTAAAGCACATTGTACAGTCATTGTTTTGCGATCACTGAAAATTCAAGGTAAATTGCTCACCTTCTCCGTAAAATTTTCAAGCTCATTGCTCTTGGAACGCTACAGTATAATGGTATTTTAGAAAGAAGAAATCAAATATTTTTAGACATGATGAGATTCATATTTAGTTTTTCACCACTGCCTAGTTCCTTTTGGGGATTTGCATTACTAACAAAAATGTATATTTTGAATGTAATTTCATATAAGTCTATTCCTAAAACACTTATAAGTTATGGAATGATCTTGTATGTAATATCCCGATTTTCGGAATATTTTTGGAAGGTCCTCAGATTGCGGATAAGGTCTCAGAACGAGACGATGTTGGGAAATAAGAGTTAAGTGTTGAATAATAGGTCGGAATATTTTAAAGTTGGATCATGTCGGATTGGACATCGTGAAATTCGAAAGAATTGGTTACGTGATTTTTATATACAAAGGAAGTTTCATTGTTTCGGCAATAAAAATAGCAAACGAACTCTGA
>SKCR01035293.1:0-80884 GCA_019454045.1 Zanthoxylum bungeanum | reverse complement strand
GTTGGATATACTTCACATACGGAAGGATATTTATTCTATGATACCGAGCATTGAAATATGTTTGTAGCTCGCTTTGGAAAATTTCTACAAGTAGAATTTTTGTCTGAATGAGGTAATCATAGACATATTGAACTTGATGAAGTACAACCTGAGACCAACAAACCAACGGAGGAACCTGAAGATGAAGAACCTTAATTACCCATACTTCGTAGGTCACAAAGGGTATCTAGACCTCATGAACACTTATATTTGATATAAGAAAAGAGTCTCGATGTTCTCTTAGTTGAAGAGACTGAAAATTTTACCTATAGAGAACCGATGTTCGACATCGACTCAGTGAAGTGGCAAGACGCCATGAAATTCGAGTTAGACTCAATGCATGAGAATCAAGTTTGGGACTTAGTTCCGCTTCCTAAAGGAATTATTCATATTAGTTGTAAACGGGTTTACAAAAGGAAGCGTCGGCCTGGCGGAAAGGTTGAAACCTTTAAGGCCCGACATTACACGTAGCGACCTGGTATCGACTATGCTGAAACTTTTTTGCCAGTTGCGATGCTAAAGTCTATAAGGATTTTATTGTCTATTGCCGCTTACCATGATTATGAGGTCTGGCAAATCGATGTCAAAACAGATTTTCTAAATGATTTCTTGATGAAGAAATCTATATAGAACAGCTGGAGGGTTTTACATTCACCGAGAACTCGGGCATAATATGTAAGCTTAAGAAGTCCATTTATGGACTTAAACAAGCTTCACAAAGTTGGAATCTTTGATTCGACAAGATAATCAAATTGTCTTGTTTTCTCAAGAATTCGGAAGAATCATGTGCGTATAAGAAGGATAGTGGGAGTATGGTGGTATTTTCAATTCTCTATGTTAACGACATCCTGATCATTGGGAATGATATCGAGATGCTGCAAGGAGACAAAGCTTATCTTTGTAAGAATTTCTCCATGAAGGACCTGGGTGAAGCTTCTTATGTCTTAGGCATAAGACTCTATAGAGATAAAGAAATGAAGCTTATTGGGTTATCCCAATCAATATACATAGATAAGATCTTAGAACAGTATAATTTTTGTAACTGTAAGATAATGATAAGTTTATAATATTTGGAGGAAATAAACTGCAAGTTAATGGGTATACGGGTTTTGATTTCCAATCGGATCCTGATGATAGAAAGTCTACTTCAAGATTCGTTTTACCCTTAATGGAGGTGCAATTTGTTAGAAGAGTTCCAAACATGAGTCAACGACTGATTCCACCACAGTGGCAGAATATATTCCAGCTTCTGAAGTTGCAAATGAAGCTGTATGGGTTAGGAACTTCATCACAGAATTGGTAGTAGTCCCAAGTATCGAGAATCCAATTTCGTTATACTGTGATAATATTGGAGTCATTGCGCAAAGAAAGGAACCGAGGGCGCATCAGAAGTCGAAGCATGTGGAACGAAAGTACCACATCATTCGAGAGTTTGTGTCGCGGGGGGATATTATCGTGTGTAAGGTACCGAGTGAAGATAATGTAGCAGACCTACTTACCAAGGCCATTCCTCCGAAGTTATTTGAAAAAATATGGATTCGATGTGTATTAGATACAATCGATATTGGTACTAGAGCAAATGAGAGAATTTGTTAGGGTTGGTGCTCAGAGCGCCAATTTTCTCATGTATTTCCCTGCAAATACTTATGTAAATATTTTATTATGAATAAAATAAAAAGTTTCTATTATATATCATCTCTTTATATATGGTAAAGACGTAAATAACCTTAGAATGATTAGTTATGATATTGTTGCAAAAGCGTCGCAACTGACATTGAGATGTATCATGACGTTATCATTCTTAGAAAATTCCTGGTCAAGGTTTACACTACTTGGCCAGTAAAGTAAACCCGTTGAGACTGGTACATATCGTATATTGGAATCTTGGATTCGAATGGTTTCTCTATGAACCATGAGTCTTGGAGACTCGTATAGACGTATAGGTGTTTATAGCGGATAAACACTGAACGAATCACCGAATATTCTTAATAGATGCTATACCAACGTCAATAAGAATCTTCTCGGGTTTAATAGCATAATAATTCTATGACTTGAGATACCACTGTGGATATATGAGATATCATCCACACTTTGATGGCAGTCACATCACCGACCTATTAAGGTCAGACTTCCGCCTGTTCGTTGGGTGTGGACTAATCCTCAGGATATCTTGTGTGTGTCAAGATAGAATCTGTCAGCTCTGTGTACAGAGCATAGGTATTCAATATGGAATTAGCAATCTATTAAATCCATTGGCCCGTGGTACACTGTAGAAACGAGTTCTAAGTGTTATTAAGAGATTGCTAATGTAAACGTTGACATGATTATATCTATAGAGATTTGACGTTTATATCTATATCTATGGAATAATCCGGATACCCGTGATGGAGAGATTATACGTCTGTAATGACCTCGACCTGTATGGTTCAGTGAGTTTATTTGTGTTCATCATAATTTACGAGTGGGTAGATTATGAACACGGAATTGGATTTCGTGACGGATATGCCTGAACCTAGAGAGTCTCACTAATGAAATATACTCTTAGAGCATTAGTCTTTTATGAATAACATTGATTATTTATAAATCATTTAACGGTTAAACGAAAGATATATACAAAATGACCTTTTGATCATTTCCTAATTAATGTGTATTTGTATTTAATGTATGATTTAATTAAATACACATTAGTTAAATGTCAAATTGAGATATTTGACATATATCATTAATATATGTATTTGAGATATTTAATGTATATATAATATATATATTTAGATATTTATATTTAATTATTTAAATATTAAATGATTAAAGTAATTAAAATATAAATATCTACCATAATGATAAAGTTAGGAAATGATTATTTTGTGAATAATTTTGACTTTACAATTAAAGAAAAGGTTGTCAAATTGGCTTTGACTTCTTAGATATTTGTTTGGAAAAATTGAAAAATTTTGTTTTATTTTTTCCACCAAATTCGGCCATGTTATGTTTTTCATTTTGCTTCACACTTGTTCAAGCCACGAAAAACCTAAAAAAAATGTGGAGAGAAAAAGAAAAGAAACCAAGAAGAAAAATCAAGAAAGCTGGGATTTACGTAAGTTTTTCCAACTTTATATTAGAAGGAAACTTGTTCCTTTTGTTCTTGGCTACAACATATGTAGTTCTTAAGTTTTTCTACTCTCTTGTGTTTGTGTTTTGATGGTTGGAAGCATGAATGAAAGATGTATGAATGTATGTTTGATAAAGTAAGCTTATAAATGGTGTATAAGCTTTATTTTGATCATTTGATGATCTTTTTGTCATTCTAAAGTTGTTAGGCCACTCATTGATGACCTAGAATTGTTCTTGATTTATTTCAAAGTGGTGAGACTTGTTTGGTGTTGTAGAGACTTGATAAAAGTATTGGATTTGTTAAATTTTGGTTAATTTATTAATTGGACTAATTTGAGAAATTAGGTTTCTTAACCTTTTCCAAATTTGGGGATTTTCATATATGTATTGTATAATGATGTATATATGATGTATATTTAATTTGGTGTTGATTGGATATCATCCAAACTTGTTTTGAACAAATTTGGACCAAAATACAAAAAATTCAAAGTTGGTGATGCATTCGACAATTTTGGACTTTTGTGGGATTTGAGTTGCAATTTGTATTTTGATGTGTAAGACATGTTTAAATCATTTTGGTATTGATTTGAAATCACTTAAATTTATATTTTACAATTTGAGAACTAAAATGATCAAAATATAAAGTATTGAGGGTCTCTAAGAAATTAAAGAAAAATATGATTTTTGGGTAAACAATTTCAGTTTTTAAGTATTGGCTAATTAGAATAAATAAGTTTATTTTAATTCCCTAAGAAAAATTATTGAAATTGGAAAATTTTGATTTACCGCGTTCCGTTGCGTTACCCGAATTTTCCCCCTTAAAACCCCAAAAGCTTAGCCTTTTTTATTTTACGCTCGTCATTGTTGATCTATGAATGTTTTATTTCATTCTACAATTTTAGTTAATGATATTTATGTGTTCGTACTATCCAAGATAAAGTTTATATTCATGATTAATTGTTGCGCTAGGTTGCTTTATACATGTTGTGCTAACTATATGATCTATAAAATAAGTCCAGCCTGACTTATCCTATGTCCGGCCAGAAATGAATGATATCTGACCCTGTGATCCCATGGTATATGTGATGGAAACCCTAATGTAAGTTCCATAGCTGATTTTGAATGGATTGTAATATAGTTCACACTCGAGATACAATTCCACATACCGTTGGGAGATGGCCATTTTGTTACTGTTATATTCAGAATGCATGATTATTGCGCATGTTATTACATATGTATGATCTATGAAATAAGTCTGGACAGACTTGTCTTATGTTCAGTCGGACATGAATGATATTCAACCCTGTGATCCCGTAGTATATAGGATGGAAACCCGAACATAAGTTCCATAGTTGATTCTGAAGAGATAGTAATATAGCTCGCATTCGGGGTACAACTCCACGTATAGCTGGGAGATGGCCATTTCGTTAATGTTATATTTAGAATGCATGATTATTGTGTTTGTTATTACTTATATATATTTCTATGTTTCTGTAATGCGCAGCATATCCGGCCATACTCATAGTAAATGCGGTCAGACATGAAGACTAAATGCTATATTCGATCGACCTTAGGCCATGTCCGACCAGGCCTCTCCGAGGCGAGCCCCACCTAATACATACTTTATCTTGTTTTAGCTTGTTTAATTACTGTTGTAATATTTTAATTCCGCATATAAACTTTATTTATTTATTTACCGTTTTTCGTGTTTGCGCTATGATGTGTGTTTTATAAACTTGTTGTATGTGACTGCATTATAAGATATTAGGATACCTCATTTGAGAATAAATATTATACTAACATCACCAAACAGGTTTAAGGTTGGACCTTACGAGGGGTGAAGTTAGACCGGGCTAAGGTTCGGGCTCGGAATCGGAATTCCGGAACAGGAACCAAAACTGTCGATTCGGTTAGGGTTCACCCCTGACCAAACCGAAAGTGAACTGCTGGAAACGAAAGGTTCTAGCGGTTCAACGGTTCCAATCGGAACCGTCCCAATGGCTACTAGCCGTTGGGCTAGGACATGGAGCAACGACTTCCTGCCCTAGTGTAAAAAAAATTAAAAATAAAAATAAAAATTATAAATTACTAAATTACCCTTAATAACATTAATATAACAACTAATTTTAGGGGTATTTTAGGTATGATAAAAAATTATAAAACTCTATAAATAGAGGTCATTTTTCATTTATTCAACACCCCAATTCTCAATTCTCTCATCTACATTTTCTTATTCTCAATTCTCTCATCTACAATCTCTCAATCTTTAAAATTTCTTTAACAAAAAAATGGCAAGCTCATCTGAGAACACAATGTCAAATATGCCAACACAAGAGAGCGGCCCGAGTATCGGTTCACGGAGAAGATAAGTTAAGTCTTCGTTTCTCCGATATTTTCAAAATTCATTTTCATTTAATCGACACTGAAAATGAAGGTACAAGAGCAGTATGCAACCATTGTGGGGTTTCTTATAAATTTACTTGTGGATATGGCAATATGATCAAGCATTTGGAAAGACATCATGCCATTGAAATCAGACTTGATACAACACAAACTCAAATGGCCAAGTACGCATCATTTAGTAGAGGTACGAGTTCTTTAGATTTATTTAGATATTGTGATGCTAAAAATATAGAAGAATTTGCTAAATTAACTTGTATGGCACATCTTTCTTTAAGTTTTGGTGAAAAAATCCTGCTGCTTGTAGAATGCTTTAAATCCTGCTGCTTGTAGAATGACTAGAAATACAACAAAAAGTCACATTTTTAAATTATACAAAGATGGTAAAATTATTTTAAATGAAACAATTAAATATATTAAAGGTAGTCTTTCTATTTGTTCTGATATTTGGATTGACCATTGGAGAACACACTTATACATGGGTGTGACTTGTCATTGGATTGATGCATCATGGAACATGCAAAAATGACTTATTTCATTTAGAGTTTTTGATGAACAACATACTGCACAAAATATTTATAGAATGATGAAAGTAATTTTTGATGAATATGGTTTTTTAGGTAAAATTTTAACAATTGGTTTTGATAATGCATCTACAAATACTGCATCAATTAAAGATTTAACAGAAATACGCTAACCAAATTTGGGGGGTCAATTTTTTCATGTTCGTTGCACATGCCATGTCCTTAATTTATGTGTTCAAGATGGTCTGACTAGTTTAACACCTTTCATTGATCCTATTAAGAATGTACTTAATTGTATTTGGTCATATTCTCAAGTTATGAGAGAATGGGCTAAGTTTTGTAAAGTAAATGGTATTAAAGCGATAAAATTTTCACGAGATGTTCCAACACGTTGGAATTCAACTTATTTTATTTTATGTCAAGCCTTCCAATACAAAGATGCATTATGTAGTTTTTTTCTCAACATGTTCAACATATCACAGTTTTTCCTAGTCAATGGGATATTTGTGAAAAAGGTTTAGAAATTTTAAAAGTTTTTAATGATGGTACAAATATTTTTAGCAGAGTTTATTATCCTACAATATATTTATTTCTTGTTGAAAGTTTGAATCTTGTTGGTACCCTATATGAGCATGTTGAAAACTCTGATCCTAATGATATTGTTTTGCTTGAAGATATTGTTGTTATGAAACAAAAATGGTTGAATTATTTTAGAGACATTCCATTACTTTATCTTATTGACGCGGTTTTTGATCCTATATTTAAATTAGAAGGTTTGAATAGTGCATTACAAGCTTACTATGGATATTTAGAAATAATAGATTAAATTGATATTACAGCAATAATAGCTAAAATAAAATTTGATTTAATAAAATATTTAATGATTATGTTAGAAGATATAACTTGCAATCAGCAGGACAATCTAGTAGTAGCGAACCTGCAATACAAACAAGACTTAGCGTATGTGATCGTTGGTTATTACAATGAAATAAAAAATATAGGGATAACATGACTAACAATCCAAAATTATATAATTATTTATCTACTAATTTCGAGTTTCCTACTGAAAGTTTAGTGAGTAAAAATTTTCAAATCCTTGACTGGTGGAACCGCCATCAAAATGTATATCCTGTATTATCAATTATTGCTAAAGAGTTACTGGCAGCACCTGTTTCCACCATTGCAGTTGAGCAAGCTTTCAGCATGGGAGGCAATATATTGGAAGCGAGACGGTCTTCATTATATCCAAGCACTTTAGAAGCAACAACATGTGTGGATGATTGGACCCGAGCTGATCTGAGGCAACAAGAAGATGCCCCCGGTGACTTTGAAGACTTGTTCGACAATGCATCTGCAAGTGCAAGCAAAATGAGAGCTGAAGGATCAACATGAACTGATAATGATGATTGATCAACAAGTAAATAATTATAAATTTCAATGGGGAACTATCTTAAATTGTAATGGAACTATGTAAGCTTTGATTCCTCTCACCCCTGGAGGATACGTATGCAATTTAAGTTTTTAAAAATTTAAGTTCAAGCTCTTTAATTTAATAATTTTATTTTTAATTTTATGTAGTTAAGAATTTTATTTGTAATTTATTCTTAATGTAATCTAAATTCATAATTTTAAATAAATTTTATTATCTCATATTTTTTTAAAAATATTTATTAAAATTTAAAAAAAATAAAAAAAATTCGGATCCAAAGTGTGGAACCGGAACCGAACCAGAATTATTCGGTCGGTTCGATTTCGGTTCGGAACCGAACCGGATTGGAAGCCGGGTCTAGGTATAGTGCGGCCATAAATCATTCCCGATATCTTATACCGAGTGGCGACTTCATTATTCTCTGGTTAGTTCTCCCGTGAGACTATCCGTATACTTTACGGGCTGTGAGCCCAACAATGTAGTAGCCACCGATGTCATTGGCATAACAGTTAACCCCGCTTCGCTTTTATAGACAAAATAAGAAAAGATTCAAGAAAGTGCTAAAAGAGTTCAAGAAAATCAAGAAAATGAGTTAGCACAATGTAGTTTAGTTTTACACAGAATCTTGAAATACTTTCTTGTAAACTATTATTTGTTCTTGTAATCTAACTTTAGGATTTTTAATTGAGTTTGCATTTATTGCTTTTGTTTTTCATTAAATTCATCTCTTTGAGTTCTCTGTCACATCAAATTCTTGTTGAGCTTGCTTTCGTGAGGACTATACTTTGTCATCTCACTGGTTAGTCGGCGGTTCTTCATTAAAATTGAGGTAATTCTTTAAGTGGTTACACAATATTGGGTAAAAACAAATTGAATATAAATACGAGTGGAGTGACATCGTGAGTGTAAACACGTGAGATTGAAGATGATTTCAAATTTCTATTCTTTTATTATTCGTTTTTAATTCGTTTATTGAGATTTTGAGATGGCAGACCAAGATATAAGCTATGATACAAAGCTTTACATGCTTGATAGGAAGTTTGCTACAATGATGATACAAAGCTTTACTAGCATTGCATAAATGTTCCACTATAACCTGAGCCTAGTCAGCAAGTACCACCACAATATGTACCACATGATGAGTAGGAGGCAGGGAATGTATGGTATGGTGATAGACGTGATTATGATGATTATGATGATGAGAGAGACTATGGTTGAAGAGATGCATAGATGGTGACTTGGGCTGTATCAAGATAAATATACCATCATTCCAAGGGAGAAATACAATTTCATGATGGTTTCAAGAATAAATACACTTTCAATCATAAAGGGAAAACCATAACTTTGATGTCTTTGATGCCTAAGCAAATACATGAGGATCAAGTGAAGTTGCAACAAGAGAGAGAAATAACGATAAAAAGAAAGAAAGGCTATATCATTGAGGGTAGAATCGAGAATGGTGAGAAAAAATGCTAAGGCCGTGATTGACTCCAAGGGCTAAGGCCATGAGTGACTCCAAGGGGGAAATGCCATAAGTGAGGGAGGAAATAAATAAAGAGTGAAAAAGAGTTTCTACATAGGAGATGGAGTAGTAAGAAGTGTAGGAAACACTTTCCCTCGTGCAGTGATGCTGTGCTTTTATTTTTAACAATATTCCAATCTCAAAACATCTCCTGAATAACTCCCGTGCATGAGGTGAACCAAGTTCATTTGCGTTTAAGGCCCGCGTCGCGACGTATGGAGATTTGCATTGCGATGCTCGATGTCACAGCTTACTGGCTGGTTCTGGTTATTTAGTGTGTCGTGATGCGAATGAGTTGACATCGTGACTCGTTATTCTACGCATCACGTCATGCAAAGCCTGAAAGTTTCTGCCTGGATTTTGTTGTTTGGCGTGTCGCGACGCTGAGTGGGAGTCGCAACAAGCTGGTTTCTTTATGAAAGTTTATGTTCTATCTTTAGTGCTATTTGGTGCTATATCAAAGCTCCAAACATAAAACCTGCCATGTTTATAGAGAAAAGAAAGAAGTAAGTTTGTTCCAACTCCGAATGATCTTCCGAGCTATGTCTCACTACCAACAAAAAGAAGTGTGGGCTTCACACAAAACCAAATCCCTAAACTCTTTAGAGATTCAAACAAGGTTTTGAAACCAACTCTTTAAACACTTTAGAGTTTGAGTTAAGGTTTGTCACACCAGAATGTTTCTTTTTCTTTTGTTCTTCTTCCTTTTCTTTCAACACTTGAGAGAAAAAAAGAATAAAGGTGGCTATGTTTTTCAAGAATCAAACCTTGTAAAGAAAAAAACTTATTTTATTCCTTTATATACTTAGGGTTACTGTTAAATAAAAAAACTATGTATATTTATCTCATAAATTCAACCATCCATATTTTCTTCACTTAATATTTCCAAAAACCAACTAATTAATTGTCCTCATAATGAAAATGAAATGTTATGTTGAAAGGGTGTAAAAAAATATTAATGAAATGTTGAATTTTTACAAATCATATTTGAAAATTCATCATTACAATAAATGATATATCAAACAATTTAATATATATACACATTAAATTAAATGGTTATCTCATAATCATTTATTTAATAAAAACCTTATATTAAATATAATATAAAGTTACATGTGTGATAAAATATATTATTAATCCTAATAATAATAATATATGTATGTGAGTATATAATTGGACTATCCAATTATATTTAATTTGTTACAGTATATCGAGGTAGCACGGGGACCAAATAGACCTGTGGTTCCGAGATCCAATAATCCCGGAATATTAATTAAACTCTTTAACTTAATATTCCAAATTATTAACTTCAGGTTATCCCACTAAAATTCCAAAGTTGCACTCTTGTTGCCGTAGATGGATAATATAAGTCGAGCTATGTCAGTGTCCATCGAAATAGTCATTGCATACAGATTGACATTTCATTAGTATCTCATATTTCGAGCCGAGCCATATTGTCTGTTATATCCCTCTAATTATTTTTACCTTAAGTACCATTGATTCTCTAATGAACTATAACATCCCCAATCCGGAGATGTTACCTGCAGGGAATAGGCCATCCTATCCCCCAAAGCCTCTGACTACTTGACAACTGATAATCTCATTTCACATATAAACTCATGCAAGGGACCAATGCCCAACTCATCATCATGCATAACACTCCTCATACTAAGTACTCAATTTACTACACATTATAGCTTTGACATTGAATACTTATAATGCATTACATATATACTATTTACTATATAACATATATGATACACGATATTTCCTGACTCTGACTGAAATGAACTATGTTTCTAACTTGACCTGATGGACCGAATACCCTATTGACTGCCATCAATATCCATCCCCTCAAACTCATCCTTCAGGTAAACCTGTAAAATAAATAAATCTGGGAGTGGAGGCGGGGTCAGATCGTTTAAACGACCTGGTGAGTGGATACTAAAAATAACAAAATCATGGGAAAATCCAAAACGTATCCGTAAATCATTTTTCAAGCATGAATCATTAAAAACCATATCAAACGCTCAACGCCCAAGTCGAGCGCATAGACTGAGCGAGGAACGAACGATCCCCTGTTGATAAGGTAGCGGGTCATACCATTTCAGATGGACGAGACCCTAACAAGCACCCCGGCAGAAACATATGATGAGTTTCAAAAACATAAAACATGCAACAAGCATCGGGGTGGAAATATATCATCAATCGATCATCTCAACGGAAACATATAGATAATTCAGAAATAATAAAACAGTAAACAAGCGCTGAGACGGAAACATATAAACATCATGCATATTCTTAATCAATTTAAAACCTAAAAACATGAAAAGAATTTTTGTAAAACATAACTCAAGAAAACATAAAAAAAAAGCATCCACTCGCAGATTCAGAATTTGATGGTGACGCCTTGCGATGGTGGGGGAACCGCATCTCCTGGTGATAATCTAGAATTAGCAAAATTCCTTAGTACCAAGGTTGTGAATTTATATCCTTAACAAAATTTATGCATTATTCACGATAACTCATCCTCGCTATGTTACTAATATTTTAGAGTAGTCTAACAATTTTTACTACACTCGTTCAAGGATTTCATAAGCTACTTCACAAAACTCCATATTCTGCCCTCTTTTCAGAAAATTTCAGGTGCGCTAAATCGGGGTTGAATTTGAGGCTTAAATTTTAATAAAATACTTGCTTATTTATATTAATTTTTACGGATTGTGGTTTCGATTCCTAGAACTCAAGTTATGGACTGAAGTTCAGGGACCGTGCGACTGGAAAAACTGGGCACATGGGCAGCAGATAGCCCAAATTCAAAAATTTGGTTTGGCTTCATCCTACTTCCAAAAATTCTGATTTTTGGATATGTTATTCCCTCATGTATCTAATATATCCAGAAATTTAATGATCTTAATTTCGACCTACAAAACATAACTTATAAGTAATAAATCAGGACTTGTCCAGAAGGTGTCGTAAACTAAACTCATTGTCCATGTTATCTAATTCACTGCCATGTTTGACAAATTTATTTCACCCATTACCACTATACTTTTCAGCAGATTAAAATACATAAACAATCCTTTAAACTTCAATATCTATATTCAAGAACCAACCTCAATCACCAACCTCTTATATACTATAAATCAAAACATGGATACTAAAGCCATTAAAAATTTCAACACCAACTCAAATTCTTGTCTCAACACACATCATTCCTATCACACTACATCATCAACCTCATCAAAGTAACCACAACCCATCCTTTTAAAAATAATGACACATCCGGCCATCCCTTCACATGAAATACATAATTTCATTCTTATATTATCAAGAAATACACAATCAAACATGCTAACAACTCAATCAAACCTAATTAAGTAATTCAAAATCCTAGGGTTCATAGGATACGAATTTGGGGCTCCCAAATATCAATCTCAAAACTTAAATTAGAGAAGGGAAATAAGATAGAGAGCTTACTTTGCATGAGAGGAATCTTGGCACCATTACTTGCTACTTCAAAATGATGAAAAATTAAAGAAAGAAAAAGATTTATTTTTAAGGGAGATGGAAGCTTCTCACATTTCTTTACTTGAGGAGGGAGGTGGATGAATAGTGCTCAATTTATAGGGCATAAGAAGGATCTTTTTTTGCACATGAGTGGCCAGGGTCGAGGCCACATCACCCCAATTCTAGTATTTTCCCAAAATTATTATTACAGTCACGCAAATATCGATTTTTATCCTTCTTCCAATTTTAATTTGGGAAACTGTTTAACGTGGATGTTGTAGGTCTTGGTCTAAGCTTTCCGAAGATATAAAATTCAAAAAACTCAGAGTTTGTATGAGAACGTTATGGCCCAAATACCATGAGCTGTTCAGAGTAGAACATCGTACCATCTCGTATCGGAATCTTGAAGAATTTACCAATTATCTCCCAGGTCATTTCATGAGTGTATAATTATTCAAACATAATCTATATTATGTAACATTTTTCCTAGAATGAAACTTTAGTTGAGATCACCGGTCGTCGAGATTATCGGTCGTTACAAATTCTCTTCTCTTAAATAGGATTCATCCTCGAATCTCTTCTGATGCTAAATTGTTTATGCTTAATTTGGTTTGAAGGTGTCTGACCTCTGTTGCTCTTATTTCCCTTTACTTGCTTCCTACTCTTTTGCTCAAGAACTTGATACTAAGACTTTTGGGAATCTCTTACCTCGATCTACTTCATTTGATTTTTGTAAATAAATGCTTAACTCTGGGGTTTGTGCCATATCTCTAAACTTCTTAATTAATGGTATCCTTCATAAAATTCTATCTATCTCTTGTTTCATACTATATAATGTCTTGCAGGGTGTATTAGAAATACTCAGTTCCTCACGATCTGAGCTTAGGTTTCCTTCGATTTGGGACTTGTACTTAACTTGTAAAGTACTTCCAGAGTTCAATATGTTTATACTAATAGGAGCATATCCACGACCATTCGAACTGAATCATTTCTTTTAGCCTTTATATTCTTTGCTATAATAAAACTAATTTTAAATGTCACTTAGGGCTCTTGTTATTCCTTCCTCTTAATGTACCACTACTGTTCTTGGTACGTCAACCGATAATTTTATTTCTTCCAACTTCAAGTATATCTTAAATTCTTCTCTCTATTTCTTCTGTCCCTTCTCATATAGTGCCTACTCATTATTAGAGGTGTTAATACTTCCTATCGTTAAGTTTCTTCACGTTTTGCCATAGCTAAGGATTAAGGACAATCCTTATTTCTAGTAAAATCTACATGCTCAACCTGAATTTGGCATTAATCTTCTTAACTCTATTGCTTAACTAGCTTATTTCTTTTCTACTAGTTTTCAATCATTAATAACTTCATCCTTTACGTTCTTTAATCTCTACCAATCTGAGGGACTAGTACCTTATAGTCATGCTATCTACATACTCCAAGCTCATCTTGGGAGTTTTCCCAACATTCTAAATCTCAAGATATTATTCCTTACCATTAATGTCAACTCCAACTACTTGGTTCTGGTCATTGCTTATATACTTTTCGTTTCTTATTTGATGAAATATTTTTATATTTTTATATTTTTTTAATCTTATCTCAACGCTGAGAAGTTTTCCATTCAATAGCACTATTGGGCTTAACTGTGAAAAGTTTATTTTAGTACCCATTTTTATATTGTATTGTACCTACCCATACAATAGTTGTACGTACTGGTCATTTATGAATCTAAGACTCCCGTAATAACATATATGGTGCTGGTTCTTCACTGAGATACATCTACTAGATACTACCTGAATTGCCTCCAGTTTGATTTCACTCTCGATCTACTTTCTGACTATCAATTATACTACTTCTTATTACGAACCTCCTCTAGAGTCATTCTCTTTAAATACCTTATCATGTTGCCTCTATACTCATTCCCACCAATTTCCGTTGCTTAATCATCTTAAGTCTTTATTCTCTCTCATAGTCTTACTATTTTCCATTTGTTATTCCCTCTTATGAAGTTCATTCCTCTACAAAGATTCCCTTTTCATCTTAGTTCCTCGAACTCCTCTTTAAAATCAGAATCTGGGATCTGCCTAGGCTTAAAATTTATGATATTGAATATCTCACTAAGTCACCGGTATACAACTATTTCTTTCAACTGATTATATTCTCATAATCTTTGTCTTATCTACAATATCATACCACATTCTGACGATCCCTATGTTATCATTACACCATAGGATAATGTGATCATCACGTTGAACGTTGAATGTCATGGCTAGGAAGTCATAACTAGGGCTGTACACTAATTTACATGTGTGAATTCTTACTATAATGCTACTATTTTGTGTCATTTGGGATTCTATTTAACGTAATAACGAAGGTCTCTACCCAGCTGATTATTCACCATTTGGTTAGTGGACATATGATGCTCTTCATCTTTCGTAATATCTATTTCATACATCGTACAACTTTTCATAGATGGGTAGATTGTTCCAGAGTTCGTGGATACAATGAATATCCATTAAATTCTTTACTGATGGGTATTATCTCGTCCTCGTTCCGTAAGATCTCCACCGAGTATCACTTACTACCGTCATGAATCAAAGAAATCTCATTCCTAGACCTCTCTCTATACTCAACATTCCTTGTATCAAAGAAACCCTCTCTCTATACCTCTAGTTATGCACAATAACTTATTTGACTCAATCTGGTTTTTCTTAGCTGGTGCTTTTGACTTGCTCTATAAATACTGGTGTTTCTAAGGTTGGGCCTCCCATGTTCTCATTCCAGGACAAATAATATTTACACGAGTGATCCTTGACATTATCAATGATACTTGTACTCGATACTTCTTTAGCTTCACTTGCTTGATCTGATCTTGGTATTCTTTCTCAAAGCTCAGCTATTTAACTCGCTATATTCTCCTTGTTAAGTTCCAACTGATTATGAGCTCCGTCCTCTAAATTTTTTTTATCTATATCTATATGTGCTTAAGACCTCATAATTTGGCAAACTTTCTCATGCACTTTCAACTTACTACTGTTGCTTTTCGAGGCTTTAATTTCAGCAATGTTGGTGGTTCGATTCTTGCTAATGCTCATTACTTTTCTCATACCTGAAAATTTATTGCTACTCTAAATCTGGTTTACCGTCTTTCACATAACTTGTTCTCTATACCTGGTTGCATCCTAGGGCATCCCCATTTTGCTGTTCCCATAATCTTACTCTGCCAAGTGACATTAATCAAACATATGTAAATATACATAACTTATAAATCTCATCTTTATCCGATGATAACTTAAGTATAAAATACCTTGATAACTCACTGCACTGAATGCAATATTGTAGTAAACTTATCTTCTTGATTCCATTCTATAACATATATGATACACGACATTTCATTACACTGACTGAAATGAACTTTGTTTCTAACTTGACCTGGTGGACCGAATACCCTAGTGACTGCCATCAGTATCCATCCCCTCGAACTCGTCCTTCTGGTAAACCTGTAAAATAAAGAAATCTGGGAGTGGGGGGTCAGATCGTTTGAACGACATGGTGAGTGGATACTAAAAATAACAAAACCATAGGAAAATCCAAAATGTATCAATAAATCATTTTTCATGCATGCATCGTCAAAAACCATATCAAGCGTTCAACGCCCAAGTCGTGCGTATAGACTGAGCGAGGAATGAACGATCATCTGTCGACAAGGTAGCGGGTCATACCATTTCAGATGGACGAGACCCTAACAAGCACCCCTGCGGAAATAGATGATAAGTTTCATAAACATAAAATATGCATCAAGCGTCAGGGTAGAAACATATCATCAATCGATCATCGCAGTGGAAACATATAGATAGTTCAAAAATCATAAAACAATAAAAAAGCGCTAAGACAGAAACATATAAACATCATGCATATTCTTCATCAATTTAAAACCTAAAAACATGAAAAGAATTTTTGTAAAACATAAGTCAAGAAAACATAAAACAAAGCATCCACTCACAGATTAGGAACTTGCTAGAGACGCCTTGCGATGGTGGCAGAACCGCATCTCCTGGTGATAATCTAGAATTAGCAAAATTCGTTAGTACCAAGGTTGTGAATTTATATGCTTACTGATAAGTGCACGAAAGTTTACTTTAAACACTGCTAACTCGGCTTTATTATCTTGTATTTAATCTTAAATAGAGTCATTTTGTGCTTTATTATTAGGAAGCATTGGAACAAGAAGAATGGAGCAATTATATATGATTCAGAGCCTAATGGACGCATCAGGAGCATCAGACGCAAGAAGCGGCAAAACCAGTGAAGGAATACAGCAGGCGCCACAGTGTCCAAGTCCTTGGCCCCGCAGCGCCCTCACCAAATCATGTTCCAACCCAAAACTCCAGCAGGTTTGGCACCCCAGCGCCCAAACACCAGCGCCTCAGTGCCCCGGACGCCCCAAAACCCTGATTTTTGACGTCTTTTATGCGTATTGTGATTCTGAGGCCTCTCTATATAAAGCCAACTTCATCCAAACCCTAAAAGAAGAGAAAATGAGGAGAAAAGGTGGAGAAACAAGAGAGAAACATACAACAAAGAGCCACAAACACAAGATTGAGAAAGAAGAACGAAGAGCTTCAAAGACGAACATTTTGTCTCTCTAACCTATTCAGGCTATCTCTCTACTCTACATGGAGAACTAATCTCCTAGGAAAAACTAAGGATGAACTCTTGTATTTGAATTACTATGTTTAAGTTTTTGATTCTTAAAGTACCTTTTTAATGTTTAATACAATTGATGGTTGTTTTTCTTTATTATCTTAGGATTTCTGAGCCCAGAGATTGTGTTTTGTCAACTCCCATACAGATCCAGTCATGCTTCTTCTATGTGTGATTTGCGAACTCAGTTGTGACTGGTAAAGTTGTCTTATATGTTGGCCTTCTGCTGCAGTATTGCCTGAGGGTATATTGTCGACGTTAGATAGCTCGTAATAATGACTTTTGTGTGTTGTTAACATAGAGAAAATAATCATTGATTACCTTAGAATTTAATATGCGTAGAATTGAATATCTTCCAATTGTTGGTTTGGGATGTGAAACCTTCAATTGCGTAATGAAAAGAATCAATAACTGAATATAGGAGTTTGATACAAGAGGAATTCCTCATGCTTTGCTGTTTATCTCTATTGATATTTCCTGCATATTTTCCATAGTTTTTATTTTACATTATCAATTCAATCTTTATTTTCATTAAGTTACTGCTAAAGTTTTTGTTTGAGTAAATTAGTTCTTTTTAACCATCTCTCTGAGGAATCGACACCCCAACTATACTGCGATAACCGCAAGTATCTTTTGGGTGTAATCAAAATTTGGCGCCGTTGCCGGGGAAACGATTTACAAGCGAAATGAGCATGTTTGCTTTGTCAAACACGAAGCGGTAACTTCGTTCCATCTTATTATTTTTTAGTTATTATTTTTTTATTATTATTTGCTTATTTATTTTATTTTTATTTTTATTTTATTTTAGTTTTAGTTAAATTTTTATTTTTAGTTTACTTTATTTATTTATTTTATTTTTGTTTATTTTTGTTTATTGTTTTACTTGAGTTTAATTGCATGTCTAAACTTAGGGATCGGTTGGGTAGATTTGCTAGAATATAACATGAAGATTCAAGTTCAGATTCAGAACACATAATTGAAAATCTTTTTGCCACACCATCCGCGTCTAGCGCACTTAATATGAGTGAATATGAGAGACCACTCATGAGGACTCTTGAAGAGTACCTCCACCCAACTCGCACAGCTACACCTTCATGCATAATGTTTCCTCTTAATGCACCACACATAGATTTTAAACCTGGGAGGATACATCATCTCCACCTTCTCCCAGAGAGATAGTGAAAACGTGGGAGAGGTATAAGGAGATGTTAGCTAGTTGCTCTCACCATGGATATGAGAGCTACCGCTTAGTAAGTTATTTTTATGATGGTCTAACTCCTAGAGAACGCCAATCCGTAGAGACAATGTGAAATGGTGAGTTTATAAGAAAGGACCTTGATGAGGCATTCGAGTACTTAGTTGAGCTAGCTGAAAAATCTCACACTTGGACCGGACCTAATGCCCTGGATAACACTGATAGGACACACACTCCTTCTAGTAGAGGCATACACCACTTCAGGGAAGATGATAGTCTTAGGGCACAGGTTGAGCTATTGACAAGAGAGTTAGGAGCCTTAAAAGTTAGAGATAGGAAGACTATGCATGCAGTCGCCCACCTGGAACCCCAAGAATGTCATGTACAAGAAGCCATACACACTTTATTCAGATAACTATAATCCTAGTTGGTGGAACCATCCCAATCTTAGTTATAAACCGAAGTCCCATCAGTCTACTCAAGCACCACAAACTAGGAGTTACAGTGCTCCTCAGTATGCCACACTTTTCGCCCCTAGAAATTCTTTAGAAGACAACGTGCATGCATTTATAGAGGCCCAGAGTAAAGCCAATCAAAGGTTTGAGTCATTGATAACAAAGGTTATTGAGGATAATAAGGAGATTAAGAGTCAAGTCTCCAAATTGACTAATGTCCTGAGTGTGCAAGAACAATGAAAATTTCCATCTCAAACTCAACCATATCCACAAGGCCAACACATGGCACATGCTGATCACGTAGCAGCCAATGTAAAGGGTGTTAATGCCATATTCACTAGGAGTGGTTAGAAGGTAGGGAGACATGACACATCCAACAACATAGAGGACCCCAAAGACAGTGGTATAGGTGTTAGGGCAGTTGTGGAACCCCTAGGGTCGGATCGGTGCCCCGAGCAGCGGAAATGGGTCTAACCCATGGATATCAAGTATAGGTGTAATTTTAAATCATTTGATGAAATACTATATTCCACTATGAGTGTATAGGAAAAAACTGGGACTGAATCGGAGTCCGGAAACTCCAAAACGAACAAAAATAAAATTATCGTGCCCGTACGTGAATACGCGCGTGCTACAGTGCAAGCGCGCACTGTGCGCGCGGAACTGTAGCAATCAGGTCTTAATTTTTTTTTTCTTTTGTTCAGCTCACTGGAACACACTTTCCAGTGAGCTGATGCAATTAGGGTCTATTACCCTAATTGCTTCCGGTCTTCCCTAAACACTTAAAAACACCCAAAAATAATTTTTAATTTCAAAACCAACATAAACACATGTTATAGAATAAAAATCTAATTTTTCAAAATATCAAATATTTTTCCGAAAACATAAATTTATTCTAAATACGCATTAGCGTAAATTTGAATCCATTACACAAACCATTTTAGAATCCCAATTACGAAATGTCCCGTGAACAGTTATAGTCCACCTAAAGGTGGTCAAGTGAATCTAGAATGGTAGCCATAGCTCTAAGCTTTAATCTAGAGTTCCAAACTCTAATTAATTGTTCCATGTCCAACATGAACATCTTTGACCTAATTACAAGAATGTTGTATTTATACTTCTAAAGTATCCTAACACAATTGATTAGCCTTATTCAACATTGAGCTATGTGATCATGCATCTAATACACAAATAAACATAGCTTTGGAGAAGATCAAACATTACATAGTAAGCTTGATGCAAGATCCAATCTACTTCTCATTGTTGAAATTACTGAAGAACCTCCAAGGTGTGCAAGCTTGACTTCAAGATCCAATCTTGTTTCCAATGCTTCCAAGCTTCACTTCAAGATCCAATCTTGATTTCTCCTAGATGAAATGTTGTAGAGACCTCACAAGCTTCTCTAAACACTTCTCTAACTTGGGTTAATCTCTCAAGAATTTGCTTATGCTTGTATTTTAAACTTGTAATTAAAACCTTCATAAAGCTTGCTATTTATAGCAAAACTTAGGCAATTTTTTATTAATAAAAGTTGTAATAAACTTTTAAGTGGGCTTAATCTAATTTGTCTGACTGGTGCGTAATCACAGGCGTATAACGCAAGTGCACATATCGTTCAAGTAGTATAAAAAGTATCGATCCCACGAGGACTTAATACCTAATCTATTAATTTTATGGGTCAAATGATTACTAGTATCTAACAGGTTGATTGATTGATTTCAAATGGTGATGATTCTAAATTTAAAAGCAAGTAAATAAAATTGTACGAAAGTAGGTTTAAGAAAATTCAATATTAGGAAACTATCTAGGGTTGTGAATCTTTATAATATCTTTTAAAAGATGAAGTGGTTATTTCATGTTTGTGTAATAAATCGGTTTACTAACCTGGAACACTAAATTATGCGAAAGCCTCTGTCAATGGTCAGACGCAAATACCCAGTATAACCCAATTGAATCATATGTCTATGTCAACCAAATTACCTGGATTCATTAAGTTTAAGTTCCAATTATGGCTACCCCCGCTCGACAGGTATATGTCTATCCTGTAAGGAAATCTATTAAAGGGTTATCTATCCTCAAGGAAGATCGTGGGCTATTAAGTCTAAGGCTGAAACCTAAAATTCCTTTGTCAAGTTTATTTTAGATTTACCACATCAATCTTATTGGTGATCAGACAACAAGAAGCATTAAGCTTAAGACTTAATAAGTAAACCTTTAAATTACCCAAACTAGAAAATAACCACTTATAAACCGGTGATATTAGAATTCATCACAACCCCAGATAACTAACTTAGTTACGACACATAACTAGGGCTAGTAAGAACTTAAATAAAATAAAAGACATAAAGTAAAATGCTGAAAGTAAATTGCTGAAAAGTAAATGACGGAAAGTAAAATGCTGAAATTAAATACTGAAAATTAAATGCTGAAAAGTAAATGTGAAACTAATTACTGAAAAGTAAATGCTGAAAGTAAATTGCTGATAGGTAAATGCTGAAAGTAAATTGCTGAAAAGTAAATTGCAGAAAGTAAATTGCTGAAAAGTAAATGCTGAAAGTAAATTGCTGAAAAGTAAATAAAGTAAAAGTACAATAAAAGAAAATGCTGAGGTAAAATGATCCACTTTTATTACTTCTATTTTAGATATCTCCCTTAATATAATATATTAACTTTCCATGATAATTATCAACCAGCCATATAGGCGGTATCCAGATTAAGTCAAATTAATAATTAATTACCAACTGACCAATCAGGCGGTATCTAGTTTAGTCAGGTTAAAACCAATTTAAATAATTACCAACCGACCAATATGACGGTATCCTCGTTAAGTCAGGTTTTAACTAGTTTATATATTATAATTAAGGGAGATTAATCTAAATATTAGTAATAAAAGTTTTACCTTTTACCCCAGCAAAGAGGAGTTACCTCCTCATTACTGAAAAGTAAAAACTGAAAATTAAAGAAAGAAAAGTACTGTGCGTAAAAGTAAATTGCGGAAAGTAAAAACTGAAAAGTAAAGAAAAGAAAGTGCGCAAGCGGAAATTAATTACTGAAAGCTGTAAATAAACAAACAAGATACAATCTTCTTAGTATTCTTAAGGAATTCCTTAGAAGAAAGTATGAATTTACAAATGAAATGGCTTGGTATTTATAGGCAAAATTTTGCCTCCATCAAATTATCCACCAAATCCATTATTAATTGCTCCACTAATTGCTTATCATGTTTGGTGGTGATTTGATAATTTTTATTATTAATTTATTAATTTATTTTTTTGCTTTGAAATGATTGAAAATGACTTTAATAATTACACACAATACACTTTTGGATGGTTCATCAATTTCGGGTATGAAATCTTCAGAATTAAAAATTATTTTGTCTTTCAACGTTGTAGATCTTTGAGTCTTCTTTAATCTGGAACTTGAATCAGCTCAATCCGATATCGGAGTAAAAACTTATGCTTAAAATACGACAGATGCGCAAAACTAGAATTTCCAAAACTGCACTTCGTTAAAACGCCCTTTCAAGTTTCCAATCTCCAAAATTAATATGTCAAGTCCAATTTTTGCCCTTATTTGACCCAAATTTCATCCTAAATGATTTCATTGTGTCCCAATATTATTTTATCTACAAAATAAACTAAAACACATCAAAACGTTCATCAAACCTGAGAAACTAAACAAAATATTAAGTAAAAGGGGCGGTAAATATTGATATATTTTCCGCTCATCACACCCCCAAACCTAACATTTTGCTAGTCCTCGAGCAAAACAACAAAATAAAATATAAGAAACAATTAAAATTAATCTAAGCCACTTTCGTAGGGATCACGGTTGCATTTAGCATATGCAACAAGCCTTTAAACCCTTAGGTGTCCCTAATGGACGAGTTATAGTCTCGTGAGGGCTTACAGCAACGATACCCACAAACGTTTTACAAAAGTAAAAAGATAATAAAACTAATGCACACAAAAAGCAAAAAGACAAGAGAAAATAGAATAAAGAAGTTAGTGACTAAACATATGAAACATCTAATCCAAGTCAATAGTTGTTTTGTTTCATTCTAAATTACTGAATAAGTAAATTCTCCGATTATTTTTACCATTCTCCATATACACAGTCGACAAAATATTAATCAACTTGTTTTTGCCCACAACAGTCACAAGTGCAGTTGATAAGAGAGTAATATTTTTGTCCTAAAGTTTTATCAGAATTCACATCTTTTTGCAGCAATGGAATAATTTTTCTGATTTTTTTCTTTGATTTTTGATTTTTGATTTTTGATTTTTGATTTTTTTTTATTTATATACAATAACTTCCATCTATGTAGCGAGTGTTGGGTCTGTGGCTCCCAAACCAGTTGGCTTTAGGGCACCACGTGTTAAGACACCCCTACAGACTTAATTACTCAGACTTCAGATATATATATTTTTGCAACATCTTTGATCCATGTAGCGAGCTTTGGGCCAGTGACTCCCAAACCAGTTGGCTTTAGGGCACTAGGTGTTCAAACACCCTTACAGCCTTAATAACTCGGATCTCAGATGTTTTTTTTTTACTCCATCACTTTTTGAGATGCTTCCTCCAATTAAACTAGAGCACTGAATATTACAAACTTTTCAATTTTAGCTCATGTCTGTATGTTACAATGCATGTTGATAATATCTGCTAACTGAGCATATGAAGATCCATTTTAGTCAGTTTTATGGAGAATTTACAAATTAAATAATTTAAAATGAAATAAATAAAAACTAACTTGTTTCAAAAATGGTTTGAGATACGTCTCAGAAGTGGAAATTCCTGACACATCTATCTCTTACCAATTTCACCTTTTAGTCAAAATAAAAACACAAAAACACAAAATATTTTTGTAATTTTTGAAAAAATTTCAATTTTTTTTTGTATTTTTCTAAAAATTTTGGACTAAAAATAAAAACAACACCCAAACTAAAAACAAGGTACTGATCAACTAATTCCCTCCCCCAAACCTAAATGAGACATTGTCCCTAATGTCTTAAACAATAGAAGAAGAGTTTAGAAGATAATACCTGGTTAGCTGAAATTCTACAGGAAATTAAAGGTTAAGACCCAGATTAATCCGATGCCTCTTACCACGATCGTCCTCAGACAAATTTATCTTTGAAAGGATAGGGTCAACTTGTGGTTCATAGGCTAAGAGTTGTTCTATTAGATCTGGAGCAGTTCTGGCAGTATAGAGGAGTTCTTTCATAGGTTTTGACATGAACCCATTTCTCCGAGAATCATCAAGAAACACACAAAGAAAATCATAAAATCCATCAACGTTAAACAGCCCAATTGGTTTCTGGTGTATGTTCAAGTTCGCCCAAGATAGCACTATAAAAATTTCCTCCAATGTGCCCAAGCCACCTGGCAAAGCAATAAAAGCATCAGCACGATTAATCATTTCTACCAATCATTCAGACATACCTGGCACGATCAGTTCATCTTCGTTTGATGGTCCAATAAAATATGGCTCCGCCAAGGGTTTTGGGATGATTCCCAAAACGTGACTGCCTCTTTCCTGTACGGCCTTTGAAACGATCCCCATTAGTCCAAGATTGCCTCCGCCATATACTAAGTGCATATTCCTTGCAGCTAAGACTCGACCCAATTCTTGTGCTGCTTCTACGTATTGTGGCTTAACACCAACACTAGTACCGCAAAACACACAGATATTTTCAACTCGTCTTCTTGAAGTGGCTTCCATGTTTTACTCTGGATGTCTTCAAAAGTGCAATGATGAGTTGAATTTATAACACCTGAAAATGGTGAGTAAAATAATAGCACTAGTAAATGCCAAACGACAATTATTAGTTAATAGTAAAATAAATCGTGATAGTAAAAAAGGTCTTGATCCTGTAGGAGAAAATAAAAGAAAACAACAAAACAAATTACAATTATTAGGAAAAGACAAGGAGATATAATATTTACAAGAAAATTAGCGGCTTGATTGACGTCTATACGTCAGGGACAAGCTTCCCATCCAATTTTCTTATAAATTGGCAAATAGGGTCTTTTTGAGTCAGATTCCCGAGACTTAACTGTTGTATTTATTTTTGAAATTGTGTATGTAATTTACGAATGGCTATATGAACATATCCACTGGGATGCGTCTCAAGAGTCGAAGATATATTATCTACAGACTCCTTACTCAAGCCATCCCTAATTAATTTAATTTTATCTTCGCGATTATCAGACACCATTCCTAAAGAACGACAACGAGTATTGCAATTCTAGCGTGCACATTTGTAACAAACACCCATTTGCTTAGCTCTACGTTTCTTTGCATAGGTGCTTCTTCCAAAACCAGGCAGATGTGAAATAAAAGATTCAGAAGACTCACCTGCCAATCGGACCTGTGCTTCAATTACCCAACGAATATCATTAGAAACACCATGGATCGTTAGTAATCTCATCCGTTCTAAGCGAGCTTTATAGACTTTCATCAGAAAGTTTTGAGGGAGAGAAGGAAATTGCTTGTGAAGTTTTTCGAGAACTTCTTCCATCCTGAAATGTCTTAATCTGCAAAAACTAAACACACAAAATTAAATCAGACCATATCAAAATATATACACAAATTGCATGGGTTGCCTCCCTGCGAGTGCTAAGTTTAACGTCGACAGCTAGACGTGACTTCTCGAACGTTAGGCTGGATCTGAAAGTATGACAATTTCTTTTTGTCGCTCAAATGATTCTCCCCATTAGTGCTTGACACGCTTGTTTTTAACCTTGAAAGTTTTGTTGGAGTCAGGATCATGTATCGCAACGGCTCTATCTGGTAAAACTTTGGTGATCACAAATGGACCTGACCACCGTGATTTTGGCTTCCATGGGAAAAATTTCACCCTTGATTTGTTTAACAGTACCTTCTGCCCTGGTTCCAGTTGTATGCACACAAACTTATCATCATGTCTCTTCTTGGCCTTTTCTTTGTACAATTTGGCATCCTCAAAAGTCTGATTGTGAAATTCCTCCAATTCGTTGAGCTGCTGCAACTTTTTCTCTTCTGTTTCTTGTAGTGCAGGAATTGGCTTTTTCAGTGCAAAAGACGCTTTATCTTCAGGCTCCATATGCAAGTGACATGTTTTAAGTTTGTCAGTAGAACTTTGCATTGCATTGGAGTTCTGAATGGTACTGTGTATCACATCAAGTCTGAAACATTCCTCATTCTTTTCATCATCTGGGAAATTCATGGCCTTGAAAACAATGAATGTTACCTCTTGGTCCTGTACCCTCATGGTTAATTCTCCTTTTTGTACATGAATAATGGTTCGACCTGTAGCCAAGAATGGTCTCCCGAGGATGATTGGCACGTCTGCATCTTCCTCCATATCAAGGACAATAAAATATGCTGGGAAAATGAATTTGTCAACCTTGACCAGCACATCCTCAACTACGCCTCTTGGAAATACGAGCGTTTGATCAGCAAGTTGTAGAGAGATTGAAGTTGGCATTGTTTCTCCAATCTGTAATTTCCTGAAAATAGAAAAAGGCATCAAGTTAATGTTGGGTTTCTATTAGGTCCCAAGGATCAATTTCAAGCAATAAAAATGTGTGAATACTCAAGGAAGAATGGCGGAATCATACTCACATTGAATGGCTTTTGCGACGCGAGGAACAAAATCTTCAAGCTCCCATCCATGGTGTTCACGGCAGTGGACTGTTTTTGCTCTCCAATTTTCGGCCATGGAAATATCTCCAAGCTCCAAGCTTTATTTGATGTGATTCCATGCTCTCGGGGTGCGGTTCCCCATCACCTTCGCAAGACTCCTAAAGCGTGCTAGCACTCCGTAAATTTTTCCACAAAACTTCCTAAGTTTCTCCTTCATTTCACGGCAAAACCAGAAATTTTGAGGAAGAAGATGGCCCAAGGCCGAGAGGTAAGGGAGAAGAAAGAGAGAGAAGAAAATGTGTTTTTGTGTTAGGTTAATTGATTTCCAAAATCAATTAAAACATATACCATTTACAACTTTCAAAAAGTCAAGGCATTTAAGACAACCAACTCCATAAACTATTCACATCACTCATGACAAGTTGTCAAATCACTCAAAGTGACTAGACATCACATCAATCGATTGACTAGTGATTTGACGCTTGATGTGACTTGTGAACCGCACTTAAATTCATAATGCGAGTGCGCCCGCAAACACTCCCGGGCTCGGGTTCGCTAATTCTAAATTAACGATTTTCTTTTGCGATGTAATTAAATAATTATGCCTAGCAAAATTAATATTCATATCGCTAACGAATTAATTCTAAATTAACTCGTTTGCCCGAATTAAAATCTAATATCAATTCCGCGTCGAAATCCAATTTCGTATAATATACCGAATATATTATTTTATCGATTAATTCCAAATTAATTGTTCTCTCTCTTTAATTAATATTTTATCCCAGATAAAATATCTCCGTAATTAATCCCAGATTAATTTTCTCTCTTATCTAATTAATCCCAGATTAATAAATTACGAGTCATACGTCATCGGTGAATATTCGGGAAGCGACCCATGAGATCCCCGGATATGTTGGAAGTAAATCCGGTCGTCGGACTATCCGAACACGTATGTACCTAGTACTACGTTTTTACCGATTTACAAGACAATGTTGGCTTCTAGCAAAGCGTCATGCCTGCCCAATTCTCCAGAAATATCCTTACTGGAATATAAGATCTATATCAGGCGTAGTATACATAGTATTGCGTATTTCGATCCAGCATCGGATGTCACGTGCAAGGCCTGGGGCTGGAAATGTGTCTGCCACGTACGAAGCACATATCGGATCTCTGGTAACAAGTCTCTATATCGGATAATCATGACCTAGTCATATTATCCCGATGACTGCAGTACATAAGAGAACCAGTTTCGTATCCTACGTGATCATCATCTCCAATATGACTGGAGTGATACTTCCATCTCGACATCACACCCAATACACTATGATTCTCAATATACCCAGAAGAGGCTTACATAGAACCTGTTAAAGCCCTGGATGACCAAAACCAAAGTATATTGATTGTCGCAAGTATTAGCGGTGCAAGTATCAAGTTAAGACCAAATACACTTACCCTGATTCAGACTTCCATAGACACATAGTCATACTACCAATGGAATTCTGAGGGGTCTATCCAGAGTGAAGCTGTTTCCGTACCATCGGTAAACACAACCTCCTATTACACTTGCATAAGTATCCTATACCCAAATATATGAGAACTATGATGTTATGCTCCCACAACGCGCACAAGTGTAATACTAGTCTATTCCGCATTATCGATGTCCAATCTCGATAATACTACGACTAGGGATATTTAATGATTAAACCTTTATGGATTGATATTGTCTCATATCTTATCAATCCGGAACTAATCATATGGACCTTCTATCATTTATACATCTTGGTAATCTAATTACAAATGATAAAATGGGCAATTTCCTTTGTCACATAGTTAATTTGTACAACAACACCATGATCTGTACAAATAGTGATGCTATGGGTCATAATTGTCCAACAATCTCCCACTTGGCCTATAGCCAATCACTCAAGTGTCCTACACCCGAACTATGTACGGTTCGCTCAAACGTCTGTTGAGGAAATGCTTTCGTTAGCGGATTTGCATGATTATCATCTGATGTAATTTATTCGATCATCACATCGCCACGATGTATGATTCGTACGAATCAGATGAATATTGAAGTATATATCTGGATCGTTGATGAGACCATTAATTCTTTAGCCTGCGCTGAAGACTAGTTCAGCTTCTAACATAACTACTCCTAATCTTCATTAGGATTATAATCGACCCAAATGGCTTCTATTGCTGCCTCAGCTGCAGAAATAATCCTCTTTTGTTGTTTATTCGGTAAAAATATCTTGCTTGGAAGATTTCCAGCTCACTGTTCCGTTATTCAAACTTGTATAATACATTTGTTACGACTTATAGTCGTTTTTGTCGGTTAAGAAACTTGCAGCAGTGAACCCAGTCACTTAAAGTTCTCATTCTCCATAGTATAAGATAGCATCCTTAGATCCTCTAAGATACTAAAGGATATTCTTGACATCAATCCAATGACTATCACTTGGATTGGCCCGATTGTGACTCCATATGCTCAAAGCGTAAAAGACACCAGGTCGCGTATATTTTTCAATGTACGAGTTCTCGGAGACTATTAACAACTTAAATCTATCTCAGTAGATCTTTATTCCTAGAATAAAGGTTGTTTCTCCCAAGAATTCTACGGAGAATTTTCATGAAAGCCATGCTTTCACCGATAATATTATAGGAAATATCATTTCCAAAAAATGATATGTCATTATTATATTGGACTTCCACTGCCAGTGCGCTCCCACTAACCTCCTTATATACACAATAATCATTTTCATTTTGAATTAAATCATATACCATTATGATTACATCAAAACGATAATTCCAAGAACGCAATGATTGCTTTAATCCATCCATGGATCGAATAACCTGCGAACCTTGTTTGCTTGTTTTGGTACGACAAAACCGTCAGGATGTTTTAAACATCCTCCAAAAGGTTTCAGTTAAGGAAAGCGGTTTTGGCATTCAGCTGCCATATTTCATGAATGAAATATGCAACATCAGCAAGCATTATCCAAATGGATTTAACAATGGCAACGGTTAAAAGGTTTCGTCGTAATCGACACAATGTTGATAACGATACCTTTTCGCTACAAGCCTGGCATAGTACGTTGGTATGTTGCCTTCCATGTATGTCTTCCTTGAAGACTTATATAGTACTAATAGGCACAATGCCTTGCGGTACATCAACTAGTATCCAAACTTAGTTGGTATACATGGAATCCTTTTCAGACATCATGGCACTTTGCCATGATAGGGAGTCGATACCTTGTATCACTTCCTCATACGTAGTCAGATCGCATTCCTCAATAAGATTAACATCTTTATGAGGTGAGATCAGAAACCCATACCTCCCAGGTTGTTTTCTGACTCCCTCTGACTTACGCGGTTCTTGTGTATTCGAAGATTATTCGTATAGTTTCATCCTTGATGAACTATTTGTGTTCCATTAAGAATCGGTGCCCTGAAATAGTATTACTCTGATTTTCATCGAGTTTTACTTTCCTCCCACTTACCACTGCATATAGGTATTCCTCTTAGGAAAACCGCATGGCGAGCAACAATTACATTATTCTCTTCTGAGTTGTATAAGTACTATACTTTGGTTTCCCTAGGATAACCTACAACTTAGGCACTTATCCGATTTGGGTTTTAGTTTGATTTTATCCAAACATATGCCTAGCATTCCCAAATCTTCAAGAATGAGAAAACCCAGCTTCTTTCCTGTTCATATCTAATATAAACCCAGTTTTGCACTGTTTATGCTTATCCGTTGAAGGAAATGGTAGCTCAGAGCGACTCATGATTAACCTTACTATGTCCAACAAAATTCGGTTTTTCCGTTCGGACACACCGTCAAACTGACGTGTTCCGGGAGGAGTCCTCATTGAAAGAATACTATACTCTTTCAAGTATATGAGAATCTTATTGCTTAAGTATTTTCCATCATGGTCTAACCGTGACGGTTTAATACTTTAGCCGATCTGTTTGTCTACTTCGTGTCGAAACTCTAAAAGTTTCTGATTTATGTTTAAAAAGAAACACATAACCATAACGCGATGCCACATCCGTAAAGGTCATGAAATATTCATATCCACTTCTAGCCTAGCTAGATATGGGCTCACTTACGTCACTATGAACAAGGGCTAACAGATCGGTGGCACTTGCACTTTTACCAAGTAGAGGTGTTTTAGGCACTTTGCCTAATAAACTCGATTCGTAGACATTATTTGAATGGAATCAAATCCATCCTAGTATCCACTCTTCGAAAGTGTGGATATACGAGTCTTGTTTAATTGTGTCCCAGACAACAATGCCACTTATAAGTCTCAACTGATTAATTCATTTCGAGCTATTAGTTTGTCATGTCATATGTTTGAGATTTATTTATATTCAAAATATAAATACTGTTATTCACAACTAATGTGTTTATCTCAATATCATCTTTATAAAATAAAACACTTTAGTGTTCTAGAATATAAAGGTATACCTGCAATGGGTTAAACCCTGATATAGAGATAATGTATCTAGTCAAACTAGTTACATTTTAACAGTTTCCTAATTTAAGTACACACCCGGAAGGTAGTTCCTAAACTTAGGTTTCTACGGTTAAAACAGCGACTCTCGTCCTATTTTCAATTCGTAGATCAATCTCAACTGAAGTCAGTATCCTGCTAATCAGCAGATTCTGCACACCAGTACATATTTATGTACCACTTCCAGTATCTAAAATCCAATTTTAATACTAGTAGCGAACATATTTATAACAAACATATTTGAAGTCGCAGCCTTGCACTGTCTTCAATTCCTTCATGTATACCTTGTCCATACGGCAGTCAAGCTTCAGTGACCCCGTTTGCCACAATTTAGGCAGACATCTTGGGATATGTCCTTTGTCTTCCCAGAAGATTATAATGACTTTGCCTTTGCCCCTTTTCCATACCCTAGAAGCCTTCGGCTAAGCCTTGGCCTTCTAGAATGTCGAAATAAGATGCGCCTTGCGCTTCTTGCCCTATTACAAACTCTGGTTTTATCTCCTTGAGAATAGCCATTAACTCTCCAAGAGTTTACTATTGCAATTTAGTACTTCTAAGATCTAAGGATAGATCTATGAAGATCCTTCAATTTCATTGTCATACTCTTACGATCCAATCCTTAGTTATGACTAAGAAATTAAGGTGTCTATTTGGCAAGCATAATGGATTAAGCACTAAAGTTATCATCACATGAATATTCCAAATATCATGTTCTACTATTTGCTTAACTCCGGGCTTAGGCTCAAGATGTTATTTTATCAAATAAAGTATCTTCTTAGTTTCCAGGACTATCCTGAAGTTTTATTCCTAATTTGAAAATTAAAGTCGTTTAAATACATTTTCACCCAGGATTATGTTTTAAACACTAATCTTTCAATTATCTTGATTCTAATAGTCCAACTATTTAATCAACGATTTTAGGTACAATTTATTATAATGATTACTATAGTCCAACTATATATCAACTATAATTTAATTGGTTAAATTCAATTATATTGATTACTATAATCCAATTATAAAATCAACTATCAATTGAAATAGTTTGAATACAGTCCAACCGTTTAATTAAAACAACGTTAAATATTAGTCTGATGAGTGGTAAATCTATCACTATTTCCCACTCATTTAACCTAATATTTTGTATAGTTTCTTGAGCTTTGTGAATATTTTGATGTGTTTTGTGTTATTTTGTAGATAAATAAAGTTTCAGGACATTCTGGAGGTGATTTGGAGCAAAACAGTGAAAATTAGGAAAATGGGCATTTTGGTAATTTGTCCGCGTCGCGACGCCAAGACTCATAGCGTCGCGATGCCTAAAGTGCGCCGGACATGCTAACGTGCGCTGAGGGACACGTGTCAGAATCTGAGAAAACGGACTTGCTAACTTGCGCCGACCTTGCTAACGTGCGCCTTGCCACGTGTCATCATCACAGAAGATCGGCTAAAATGCGCCGTCTACCACGTGTCGAAATCTCATTGGACCAAAGCAAGCGCGTGACACGTGTCGAGTTTTCATTGGACCGAATCACCGGCGACTCACATGCTGCCACGTGTTAATCTCTCATTGGACCAATCCTAAACGCGTGCCACATGTCAGATGTTCATTAGACCGATAGTTCAGCCAATCACCGTCTGCCACGTGTCGTCTTCCCATTGCACCACCTTTACCGCGTGACACGTGTCATCACGAGATTATGCCAACAATGCGCATGGTCAACCCGCGTGGACCAAAGTAAACAGGTCCAGCGTCGCTACGCTGAAGCCCTTGGCGTCGCGAATTTCAGTTTTAGTTGCACCATTCTCTCTAATTTCTTTGATTTTTACTATTCAACCATGATGAGGTAACTTCTCCTTGCTAAGGTGAAAGGTAATTCTTTTACTGTTACTATTTAGATTAATCTCCCTTAAATATAATATATTTACTATTTAAAATTTGACTTAATAGGATACCGCCATATTGGTCGGTTGGCTATTAAATTTAAATCGGTTTAAACCTGACTAATCCAGGATACCGCCTATATGGCTGGTTGATAATTAAATTTTCTTACCGCCTATATGGCAGGTTCATGGACAAATCATACCGCCTTTATGGCTGGTCAGACTTAATTTGAATTAATCAGGTTACCGCCTAAATGGCTGGTTGGTAATATTATTACAAGTTTAAATATTATTTTATGGGATATATCTAAAATAGTAAATAGTAAAAGTAATTCCTTTTACCTTAGCATTTTATTTTATTGTTATTTACTTTTCAGTATTTACTTTACCGCATTTACTATTTCGCATTTTTACTTTATGGCTTTTACTTTTAAGTTTTTACTAGCCCTAACCATGTGTCATAACTAAGTTAGTTATCTAGGGTTGTGATGAATTTCAATATCACTGGTTTATAAGGGTTAGATTATAGTTTGGGTAATATAAAGATTTATTTATTGAGTCTTAATCTTAATGCTTTTTATTAACTGGCCATTAATAAAATTGATTAGGTAAACTTAAAATGAACTAGACATAGGGATTTTAAGTTTAAGACCTTAGACTCAATAGCCCACGATCTTCCTTGAGGATAGATAACCCTTTAATAGATTTCCTTACAGGATAGACATATACCTGTCGGGCGGGGGTAGCCATAATTGGAACTTAAACTTAATGAATCCAGATAATTTGGTTGACATAGACATATGGTTCAATTGGGTTAAACTGGGTATTTGTGTCTGACCATCGACAGAGGCATTCACATAATTTAGTGTTCCAGGTTAATAAATCAATATATTACCCAACTATAGGATAACCACTTCATCTTTAAATAATATTGAAAAGATTCACAACCCTAGATAGTTTTTAATCTTGAATTTTCTTAAAATTTACTTTCGAACAATTTTATTTACTTGTCTTTAAATTTAGAATCATCGCCATTTCAAATCAATCAAACAACCTGTTAGATACTAGTAATCATTTGACCTCATAAAATTAATAGCTTAGGTATTAAGTCCTCGTGGGATCGATATTGTTTATACTACTTGAACGATACGTACGCTTGCGTTATACGTGTGTGTTTACGCCGGTCATAGTCCAACTAATATATTAATTTATTTGACGAAAAAATTGAAATGAGCGCGTATGGCAAGTAACTAAACGAATATTGTAAATTTAATACATGCCTCCCACTATTTTTCGGTGAGCCTCTAACCCTCTGTGGAGTACTCAGGAAACCTTGTTTCCTAGTGGGCTAGGATCTCGTTAAATAACACACAATCTTGACTTTGGCCAATAATTGTATGATAATTAACTAGGTAGATCTCTAAGATCAATTGGATCCCATCCAATTCCTAGATCCAGTAGGTGGACAACCAAGTCCGAAACATATATCTTATATATGCCATATATCCAATATATTGCCAAACCTTTTTCCTCTGAATCAACTAAGCCTGGCTTTGGCACAACAAACTTAGTGATCCCAGTTAAGCGGAACCCATTGACCTTGGAAAGCTTCGTAATCAATGTCGATGGACAAGAAGTGATCTTGACTTTGGCCAACAAATCACAACTTGGACAAGACACCAATATGGAACAAAGCCTTCATGATTCAAACACATCCTTGACGGACAAAGGTCTTGACTTTGGCCAACAAACTAATGCTAGTCTTGGATCTTGAGTAAGAATCACTCAATGGAAGGAAAAACGCTTAATATGATGTTTAGGGTTTTTCGCGTGCAATTGGCAACCAATTAATTATCTTTGTTAAGGTCTCATCATCATACACCCTTAAACATGCATTCTAAACACATAATAAGGCGCATATAAATAAATATAATAATGATATGCTGATGGATATTTAAACACATTGTTCCTCGAACAAATCTCTCCATTTCCTCTCTCCCGCTAGCACAAGTATTACTTCTACCCGATTACATAACACTTCTAAAGAAACCTCATTTACATTGAAGGGAATAGGTGAGAAGAGAAACACATAGAGTAAGGAGGTAATAGGCTGGACACGCAGGTCCAATTTAATAAATTCTAAATTTATTACAACAATTTCCAAAATTGCCCCACCCAACTAATATCCATCCGATATACATTATTCATACATCGCAACCATGTATTCACACAAGTATGTTATCAATCAATCTAATCCAATTAATTAATCTGAATATTAATGACCATCCAATGTTCAAACAACGATTTGATTTTGCGCGAGTCCAACTCGTTTTGCGAATAAGTACTCAAAGTACGAATTCTTGAATTAAATTAAACTACAACATTAAATCCAATTTATTTATATTTAATACTAATTCATATATTTAATTCCAAATTAAATATTACACTTTTAATGTACCTTTACGACTTAGATTCCAAATCTAATCGTTACGGGTCTCAAAGCCCGATTAACATCCAATGTCAATTTAATTTAAAGTCCAATGGGCTTTCAATTAATTTCTAAGGCATGGACTTTTGGTCAATATGGGTCAAACCCAAATACCAAAGTCCATTTAAGGAATCACCCTTATTTGCCAAGAAACCAATTTAGGCCCATTAGACCCAATTAAAATTAAAGGTCCATTAAGTCATAATTGGATTTTATGGATATGGTTTTGGGCCCAATTGGATCCAACCAATTTAGCCTAAACCAATCTTGGTACAACCAAGCCTATTAAGCCAAATTACAACTTTTCAAGCCCAATTTCCAAAATAGGCCCAATTAATTAAATTACCAAAATTCCAAATTTCATAATTTAATTAACCTAAAGTGTATGCCATAATTAATTAACCAAATTAACATTTCCAAAATACTAATTCACTTAATTAATTATGCTAATTTACATCAATTCATGTCCAACACAATTGAATCAAAAAACAACTCATTATACATGCTATATGTCACGGTTTTTAGGGTTTTTAATGTCCAATTGTAAATCCAATCCAATTGAATCTTAAATCAACATTTCCCAAGTGATTTCAACTCATCCAATGAATCAAAAAACAAAAATCACCATGACATCTAGGGTTCATCCAATTCGGCCAAGCCTACTATTTGGGCAAAAATTGATCCAATCAAATTTTCATGAAATTGATCCAATACAACTTCAATTAAACATCATTCAAGCATACTCAATCAAACAATTTCATCAAATCATGCTCAAATTGATTTTACCCAATTTTACCGTAATTCAAGTTTCATGCTCAAAATGGCTCAAGATACCATTGTTGGGTTTCTATTAGGTCCCAAGGATCAATTTCAAGCAATAAACATGTGTGAATACTCAATAAAGAATGGCGGAATCATACTCATATTGAACGGCTTTTGCGACGCGAGGAACAAAATCTTCATGCTCCCCTCCATGGTGTTCACGGCAGTGGACTGTTTTTGCTCTCCAATTTTCGGCCATGGAAAGATCTCCAAGCTCCAAGCTTTATTTGATGTGATTCCATGCTCTCGGGTGCGGTTCCCTATCACCTTCGCAAGACTCCTAAAGTGTGCTAGCACTCCAGAAATTTTGCCACAAAACTTCCTAAGCTTCTCTTTCATTTCACGGCAAAACCAGAAATTTTGAGGAAGAAGATGGCCCAAGGTCGAGAGGTAGGGGAGAAGAAAGAGAGAGAAGAAAATGTGTTTTTGTGTTAGGTTAATTGATTTCCAAAATCAATTAAAACATATACCATTTACAACTTTCAAAAAGTCAAGGCATTAAAGCCAACCAACTCCATCAACTATTCACATCACTCATGACAAGTTGTCAAATCACTCAAAGTGACTAGATATCACATCAATCGATTGACTAGTGATTTGACGCTTGATGTGACTTGTGAGCCGCACTTAAATTCGCAATGCGAGGGCGCCCGCAAACACTCCCGGGCTCGGGTTCGCTAATTCTAAATTAACGATTTTCCGTTGCGACGTAATTAAATAATTATGCCTAGCAAAATTACTATTCATGTCGCTAACGAATTAATTCTAAATTAACTCATTTGCCCGAATTAAAATATAATTTCAATTCCGCGTCGAAATCCAATTTCGTATAATATACCGAATATATTATTTTATCGATTAATTCCAAATTAATCGTTCTCTCTCTTTAATTAATATTTTATCCCAGATAAAATATCTCTGTAATTAATCCCAGATTAATTTTCTCTCTCATCTAATTAATCCCAGATTAATAAAGTGCGAGTCATACATCATCGGTGAATCTTCGGGAAGCGACCCATGAGATCCCCGGATATGTTGGCAGTAAATCTGGTCGTCGGACTATCCGAACACGTATGTACCTCGTACTACGTTTTTACCGATTTACAAGACAAGGTTAGCTTCTAGCAAAGCGCCATGCCTACCCAATTCTCCAGAAATATCCTTACATAAATATACGATCTATATCAGGCGTAGTATACGTAGTATTGTGTATTTCGATCCAACATCGGATGTCACGTGCAAGGCCTGGGGCTGGAAATGTGTTTGCCCCGTACGAAGCACATATCGGATCTCTGGTAACTAGTCTCTATATCGGATAATCATGACCTAGTCATATTATCCCGATAACTGCAGTACATAAGAGAACCAGTTTCGTATCCTACGTGATCATCATCTCCACTATAACTGGAGTGATACTTCCATCTCGACATCACACCCAACACACTACGATTCTCAATATACCCAGAAGAGGCATACACAGAACCTGTTAAAGCCCTGGATGACCAAAACCAAAGTATATTGATTGTCGCAAGTATTAGCGGTGCAAGTCTCAAGTTAAGACCAAATACACCTACCCTGATTCGGACTTCCATAGACACATAGTCATACTACCAATGGAATTCCGATGGGTCTATCCAGAGTGAAGTTGTTTCTGTACCATCGGTAAACACAACCTCGTATTACAATTGCATGAGTATCATATACCCAAATATATGAGAACTATGTTGTTATGCTCCCATAACATGCACAAGTGCAATACTAGTCTATTCCGCATTATCGATGTCCAATCTCAATAATACTCCGACTATGGATATTTTAATGATTAAACCTTCATGGATTGATACTGTCTCATATCTTATCAATCCGGAACTAATCATATGAACGGCCAGGATCTTTCAACTTTGGGGGAAGCTTCCTCTGAATGATGGTGCTGCATACTTTTGTCAATGCTACTGTCTCATAATCTCCCAATCTCCATTTTCGTGAAAGAATGTCTTTCATGAATTTTACATAGCTGGGCATTTGTTCCAAGGCTTCTGCGAATGGAATGTTGATGTGCAGCTTTTTGAACACCTCCAGGAAATGAGTAAACTGCTTGTCCAGTTTGTTTTTTTGAAGACGCTGAGGAAAAGGTGGAGGTGAAGTGATCTGTTCTTTTTCCTTTGCTTCTTTTTCCTCCATCTGTTGCTTTGTTTCTTTTGGAACTTCCTCAGCAGTTGTTTTGGCTCCAACATCTTTGTTTATTTCAGTACCGCTTTTTAACATGATGACATGACATTGCTCATTCCCTCGGTTCCTTGGATTGGGTTCTGTGTTGCTGGGAAGATTACCTGGCGGTCTGTGACTTTGAGCATTGGCCAGTTGTCCGATTTGATTCTCCAGTGCTCTGATGGAAGCAGATTGGCTCTGAAATATAGCATCATATGCTGCTTGTTGCTTTTTGAACATTTCTGCAATCCATTCTTTCATTTCTGGTTCTTTTTCATGTTCCTTGGCCTTTGTTCTATTGTTGAAATCCTGGTGGTGGATAGTTCTATTTTTGGAATCCAGGTGGTGGATTGTTCTGCTGTTAGAATCCATGTGGTGGATTGTTCTTTTGTCCTGAATTGTTGCTCCATGAAAAATTGGGATGATTCCTCAACCCTGGGTTGTAGGTGTTGGAATATGGATTATTCCCCTGTCTGTTGAAATTGTTGACATAATTCACCGTCTCTTCAAGTTGGTTTGGTTCTGGTGCTCCTCCATATGGTGAACTTGTGGATCCAGTGCTGAGAGTCTCCATGAATTTGCATATCCGATCCAGCTTGGCGTTGACTGCTTTATTGGCTCCACTTTCATAAATTCCTGCAATTCTTTGGATCATGCTCCTTTCTATTGGCCACAAGGAATTGTTGTTGTCCATTTCTTCGATTAGGTCTCAGGCTTGATCTTCTCCTTTTGCCATTAAAGCTCCTCCAGCAGAAGCATCGATTGTGGTTCTCATCAGTCCATAAAGTCCATTATAGAAGGTTTGGACTTGAAGCCATTTTGGAATTTCATGGTGAGGACATTTCCGGAGCAAATCTTTGTACCTTTCCCAAACTTCGTAGAGAGTTTCTGAGTCTTGTTGCACAAAGGATGTGATGTCATTCCTCAGCTTTCCAGTTCTGGCTGGTGGAAAGTACTTTGCAAGAAATTTGGTGGCTAAAGTGTTCCAAGTTGTGATGGAACCTGCTGGTAGTGAATGTAGCCAAGCTTTAGCTCTGTCTTTCAAGGAGTATGGGAAAATACGCAGTCTCATTGCTTCTTCAGCTTCTCGGTTGTAATTGAAAGTGCCGCAAACTTCCAGGAAGTTGCTGATATGGGCATTACGATCTTCAGTTGCATTCCCCCCAAACTGAACTGACTGCTGAATCATCTGAATGCATGTTTTGATGTCACCTGCATTTTCCGGTAAGAGAGGAAGTACAATACATGAAATGAGTCTGTCAACCACAAGAATGGTTCTGTCTCGAATGGGAATTGGTGGTGCAACCTCCAAAGGTTCAGGTTCCATGTTGACTAAAGCTTCTTGGCCTTCTCGCCTTTCCCTTCTCAATTGTCTGGTGGTTCTTTCAATTTCTGGGTCAAGTGGTCGGAGTTCAAAGCTTCTGGTTCATCTCATGAAGTTTCTGAGAACCTGAAACACAAGAAAACAAAAACAATAAGTAAAAAGAAAATTAGATACAAGTAAAGGTATCTAACCTTAAAACTAATAGTGAAAGATAAATAAGTCCCCGACAACGGCGCCAAAAACTTGATCGGTGCGTAATCACACGCGTATAATGCAAGCGCACGTATCGTTCAAGTAGTACAAAAAGTATCGATCCCACGAGGACTTAATACCTAATCTATTAATTTTATGAGGTCAAATGATTACTAGTATCTAACAGGTTGATTGATTGATTTGAAATGGTGATGATTCTAAATTTAAAATCAAGTAAATAAAATTGCACGAAAGTAGGTTTAAGAAAATTCAATTAGGAAACTATCTAGGGTTGTGAATCTTTATAATATCTTTTAAAAGATGAAGTGGTTATTTCATGTTTGTGTAATAAATCGGTTTACTAACCTGGAACACTAAATTATGCGAAAGCCTCTGTCGATGGTCAGACGCAAATACCCAGTATAACCCAATTGAACCATATGTCTATGTCAACCAAATAATTACTGGATTCATTAAGTTTAAGTTCCAATTATGGCTACCCCCGCCCGACAGGTATATGTCTATCCTGTAAGGAAATCTATTAAAGGGTTATCTATCCTCAAGGAAGATCGTGGGCTATTAAGTCTAATGCTGAAACCTAAAATTCCTTTGTCAAGTTTATTTTAGATTTACCACATCAATCTTATTGGTGATCAGACAACAAGAAGCATTAAGCTTAAGACTTAATAAGTAAACCTTTAAATTACCCAAACTATAAAATAACCCCTTATAAACCGGTGATATTAGAATTCATCACAACCCCAGATAACTAACTTAGTTACGACACATAACTAGGGCTAGTAAAACTTAAATAAAATAAAAGACATAAAGTAAAATGCTGAAAGTAAATGCTAAAATGTAAATGACGGAAAGTAAATGCTGAAAGTAAATACTGAAAATTAAATCTGAAAAAGTAAATGTTGAAACTAAATTACTGAAAAGTAAAATGCTGAAAGTAAATTGCTGATAGGTAAATGCTGAAAGTAAATTGCTGAAAAGTAAATGCTGCTGAAAAGTAAAATGCTGAAAGCTGAAAGTAAATTGCTGAAAAGTAAATAAAGTAAAAGTACAATAAAAGAAAATGCTAAGGTAAAAGGATCCACTTTTATTACTTCTATTTTAGATATCTCCCTTAATATAATATATTAACTTTGCATGACAATTATCAACCAGCCATAGAGGCGGTATCCAGATTAAGTCAAATTAATAATTAATTACCAACTGACCAATCAGGCGGTATCTAGTTTAGTCAGGTTAAAACCAATTTAAATAATTACCAACCGACCAATATGGCGGTATCTCGTTAAGTCAGGTTTTAACTAGTTTATATAGTATAATTAAGGGAGATTAATATAAATATTAGTAATAAAATTTTACCTTTTACCCCAGCAAAAAAGTGTTACCTCATCATTACTGAAAAGTAAAAACTGAAAATTAAAGAAAGAAAAGTATTGTGCGTAAAAGTAAATTGCGGAAAGTAAAAACTGAAAAGTAAAGAAAAGAAAGTGTGTAATCGGAAATTAATTACTGAAAGCTATAAATAAACAAACAAGATACAATCTTCTTAGTATTCTTAAGGAATTCCTTAGAAGAAAGTATGAATTTACAAATGAAATGGCTTGGTATTTATAGGCAAAATTTTGCCTCCATCAAATCATCCACCAAATCCATTAATAATTGCTCCACTAATTGCTCCACCAAATCCATTATTAATTGCTCCACTAATTTCTTATCATGTTTGGTGGTGATTTGATAATTTTTATTATTTATTTATTAAATTTTTTTTTCTTTGAAATTGACTTTAATAATTACACACAACACAATTCTGGATGGTTCATCAATTTTAGGTATGAAATATTCAGAATTCGAAATTATTTTATCTTTCAAGTTGTGTGTAGATCTTGAGTCTTCTTTAATCTGGAACTTGAATCAGCTCAATCCGATATCGGAGTAAAAATTTATACTTAAAATACGACAAATGCGCAAAACTGCACTACGTTAAAACGCCATTTCAAGTTCCCAATCTCCAAAATTAATATGTCAAGTCCAATTTTTGCCCTTATTTGACCCATATTTCATCCTAAATGATTTCATTGTGTCCCAATATTATTTTATCTGCAAAATAAACTAAAACACATCAAAACATTTATCAAACCCGAGAAACTAAACAAAATATTAAGTAAAATGGGCGGTAAACATTGATATATTTTCCGCTCATCATTGTCCAAATATGTATAATTAGGTAGACTAATCTCCATTGTCTCCCACTTTAATTTAATACAATTAAATCAAGCCAAAGATTAGGAAATGGATTAGTTAAATGTTTGCCACCTTGATTTAATCCAATTAAATCAAACCAAAACCACCTATTATTACATACTTACAATTGCCATAATATCCTCAAATGGTAGAGATAATTATGATTTTACAATTAAGCTCTTGTGTAATTATTGAATTAATCCAATTAGGTCAAAGTAAATAATCAATGTTATCCAATAACACTTGATTATCTTAGTTGATAATTATTATATTTTATCAAAAATAATCGGCTACCCAAGTGCTCAACGAGTACACTTCATATTGGGACTCTCTAAGTTCAGATACGTTCGTCATATAAGCCTAGCTAATATGAATGTAATTCAGCCACCTCCGAATTCGTGAAGAACACGAACAACCTTTCTGAACTATACAAGTCGAGGTCATCACATATGTTTAACAATCCCTCCGTCGTAGGCTATCCGAGTTGTGCTTAGGAAACATAGAATATACCGTCAAGTTTCCAAGATGCACATCTCATGTCGACATGTCCACGATTCTTCATAACTGATGCGATCCACCCTAGGTGATCGACTTTGGCCAAAGATTTAAGAATCGTGAGTTTACTAACATGGATACCTAAACCCCTTATGGTACACATACGGGGCCGACGGATCCTATCTTGCTTCACACTTGATTACTGTGTACATCAGTCCACACCCAACAAACATCTAGAGGCCAGACCATGAAAGGTTTCTGACATACATGGCATCTAAGTATGGAGGATCTCACACAAAATCAATGCTATCCTATAGTCAAAGGATTACATATGCTACTCGACTCGAGGAGATTCCTATTGACGATGGTGTGTACTTCCAACTATTAGGAATCACCAATGAGTCATTCAGTATTCGCTCCAACGAATACCCACATGTCTATAAGAGTTTATAAAACTCATGGTACATCGCGTTAAACTATTGGAACTCCAATTCCAATATACGACATGTGCTAGTCTTCTAGGTTATAGGAATTCGACCGTATTCCAAAACCAATGACTAGGAATATTTACTTTAAGAATAGTTTACACCTAGTGTCAAAACTATTCTAAGGTCGATGTCATTCTTAGCATAACGATACATCAATTTAATACGCGTAATGACAATACCATTAATAGGTTATGAAATGAAAAATATAGTTATTTTATTAATAAATAATAAAATATACAATTCAGATTGGCACTCTAAGCACCAACTCCATCAAACTCCCACTTGCTTAGTGCCAATATGGATGGTACCGTTGTCCCATCTCCTCCACATTTTTATCGAATAACTTAGGAGGTAAGGCCTTTGTAAGCGGGTCTGCTATGTTGTCTTGTCCTTGAACCTTTAAGACCACTATGTCTTTTCGTTCAATTATCTCTCTAATTACGCGGTATTTCATTTCCACGTGTTTAGACTTGGAATGCGCCCTCGGCTCCTTAGCCTGCGCGATGGCTCTGTTATTATCACAGTATAATGGGATCGAATCCGCAATACTAGGCACAACGCCAAGTTCTGTGATAAAATTTCTAATCCAAATAGCTTCTTTAGCAGCTTCTGAAGTCGCTATAAATTCTGCCTCAGTGGTGGAATCAGCTTTTGAGCCTTGTTTTGAACAACGCCAACTAATTGCACCACCGTTAAGGGTAAATATGTATCCTGATGTAGATTTTCTATCATTTGGATCTCCCTGGAAGTCGGAGTCTGTATAACCCTTAACTTGTAGCTCATCTTCTCCATATATCAGAAACTTATCCTTAGTGCCTTTAAGATATTTTAGGATATGTTTCACGGTTGTCCAATGATCATTACCTGGATCATATTGATATCGGCTGGTCACACTGACGCCAAAACTGATGTCAGGTCTAGTGCATAACATAGCATACATTATACTTCCAATACAAGAAGCATATGGCAAGTTAGACATTCTAACTCTCTCTTCCTCAGTTTGAGGTTCCATTTTCTTCGAAAGAATCTATGCCGTATCAGAAAGGTACATTTGCTGCCTTGCAGTTGGTAAAACGGTACCTTTCTAACATTTTGTCTATGTACGTCGATTGTGACAACCTATAAGCTTCCTGACTCTATCTCGGTAGAGCCTTATACCTAGTATATAGGAAGCTTCACCCATATCTTTCATGGATAAGTTCTTGCAAAGGTTGGCTTTCACACTTTGCATCATCCCTATATCATTTCCTATGATAAGGATGTCATATACATACAAGACTAGAAAAACTATCATGCTCCCACTAACGTTCTTATAAACACATGGTTCTTCCTCATTTTTGATGAATCTAGATAATCTAATTATCTCATCAAAATGACGATTCCAGCTTCGGGATGCCTGTTTAAGTCCATAAATAGACTTTTGGAGCTTACAAACCAAGTTTGAAGTCTCGCTGGATATGAAACCCTCTGGTTGTTCCATATAGATATCTTCTCAAGGAATCCATTTAGGAAAGCGGGTTTCACATCCATCTGCCATATCTCATAGTCGTGATATGCAGCAATGGTTAAAAGAATCATAATGGATTTTAGCATGGCTACTGGTGAAAAAGTTTCCTCATAGTCAATCCCAGGACGTTGAGTGTAACCTTTCGCTACCAGTCGGGCCTTAAAGGTTTCCACCATTCCATCGGGCCCTCGCTTCATTTTTGTAACCCATTTACAACCAATAGGTTTAACTCCTTCAGGAAGTTCAACTAAGTCCCAGACTTGATTGGCATGCATTGAATCCATTTCGGATTTCATGCCTTCCTGTCATTTTCCCGAATCGATATCCAATATTGCTTCCTTATACGTAGTCGGATCTATTTCCTCCAAGAGGAGAACATCAAGGCTCACATCAAATGTTAAAAATAGTCTCTCAGGAGGCCTTGATATTCTATTCGACTTACGTAGAACCTCTGTTGTAGATCCTTCACCTAGTTGGATCTCTGGTTCCATCTCAGGTTCCTTAATGTTGGGATCAAACTCATCAAGTTAATCTCTCTACAATTCTCACTTTCTCTCAAAAATTGCTTTTCAAGAAAAGTTACAAAGCGAACAACAAATACATTTCGTTGTTCGGAATCGTAGAATTGATATCCCATGGAATTATCAGGATATCCAACGAACCTATATTTATACCCTCTGGGTGCTAGTTTATCCCACTGCCCAATTCTAATGTATGCAGGACAACCCCAAATCTTTAAATGCTTAAGACTTGGATTTCTACCGAACCATATCTGATAGGGGGTCGTAGAAATAGCTTTCGATGGAACCCTATTAAGTATGTAGGCAGTAGTTTGTAAAGCGTAACCCCAAAGGAAATAAGGAAGATCTATATAGCTCATCATGGATCGCACCATATCCAAAAAAGTACGATTTCTATGCTCAGACACTCCATTGTGTTGAGGTGTTCCTGTTGGGCTATATTGGGTGAGAATTCCATTCTCCCTTAAATAATTTTTGAATTCTCCACTCATGTATTCACCGCCTCGATCTGATCTAAGGCATTTGATAAATTTACTGGTTTGTTTTTCTACTTCGTTTCGTAATATTTTGAACTTGTCAAATGTTTCCGACTTATGTTTCATCAGATAGACATATCCATATCTAGACTTGTCATCTGTGAAAGTCACAAAGTATGTGGAACCATCATGAGCGCGCATGATTTAATGGACCACACACATCACTGTGTATTAGCTCCAGTAAATCTCCGGCACGGTGTCCAACACCTTGAAATGGGGCCTTTGTCATCTTTCCTTGGATACATGACTCACAAATCGGATAAGGATCCTTCACCAATTTGGATAGACGTCTAACACCTATATGGCCCAATCTCATATGCCATAATTCAGTATTATTTAGTTCAGACTTCCTACTTGTATTTTTCTCTATATTAAAGACATCTCTACATGTTTCCAAAATATAATGACCGTTTGATAAAGAACATTCAAATTTTAATAAATTTTCTTTATCAAACAAACATAAAGTTTCATCCTTAATATTTATTTTATATCCATCTTTATCTAATATAGGCAGTGATATTATTTGTCTGATAAGTGAGGGAACATAATAACAGTCATGCAAATCTAATTTACATCCATTTGGAAGATCTAGAACAACAGTTCCTATGGCCTTGACATCCAATGTCTCGCCATTGCCAACTCTAAGCTGGATCTCCCATTTATTCAGCCTTCGTTTAACCCTCATTTCCTGCAGGGAATTACAAATATGAGTGGGACTGCCAATGTCTAACACACATCCACTATTTGCATCTAAGGCTAATGAGATGTCAATAATTGGAAAATTACAAAGCGTACCTGAGGGTATTGTTTTAAGCTCTGGACAGTCATTCTTCCAGTGTCCAGACTTCTTGCATTGTAGACATTAATCACGAGCTACTTTCAGTTTCGCGCCTTTGCGCTTCTTGGAGTTTTTCTTTGATATCTTCTTCTTCCCCATCTCAATTTTCTTTGACTTCCCAGAAGTCTTTGAAGAGCCAGCTCCACCATGGAGATACAATGTGGGGTTTCCTTTCTTCAAATCTTGCTCCGCCGTGCGTAACATGTTATGAAGTTCTTCGTATGTGGCTTGCATCGAATGCATATGGAAATTCAATACAAAACCAGCATATGAACTAGGCAAAGAAGACAGAATCAAATTACGGCCTAGCCTTTCATCAAACACAATGCCATGTCGTTCAAGATATCGAATTTGGTCAATCATGTTCAAAACATGAGTGCTGACAGCTCCTCCCTCCTTGAGTTCAACACGGAACAGTTCCTTATACCTTCGATAAAGTTCCATCTCTTGATTTACGTCGAACAACTCCTTGAGTGTTCGCATGATACTCCAAGCATCCGGTACTTCAATGTACTGTCTCAGCAAATCTGGAACCATCGATCCTAAGATGTATGATTTCACATTTAGGTTATCATCCATCCATCTATCAAAAGTTTCTCCCTGTTCTGAAGTGTAGTCAGGATCGATATCAACAGGCAGTGGATTGATAGTGACATAAGTCAACTTTTCATACTCCAAGACAAGGCGTATGTTCATTTCCCATTCGAAATAGTTCTCGGCTCCTTTTAGCTTATTGGAATCCAAAAGTTTCATCAATGGATTAGCGGCAGCCATCTACAAGACAATATTTTTGAGTAGTAGCAGAACAATTTTCATTTCAAAAGTGATAACACTAATGATTATGGAATTTTAAATCTATCAGTGCCATCCCACTACTTTACATAATTCCGTAATCTCCCTTAACGGAAAAATAGAAATATCAAAATTTCATAGCGGGAAGTGGATCCCATGACATTTACTCCAGCCTCACAATAATGACGATATTGGCCTTTGTAAACTCATTAGGTAGACCTTCAAGGTCAATCACTTCATGTGACTCCTGGTTTGGTCCTGAACCGTTTCTTATCCTCACACTAATGACGATATTGGATTAAGACGTGTTCTAGGTGTATACTTGTCAATGTGCACTAATGAGCTTCGTATGTACACCCCCACACTAATGACGATATTGGATGACTACGTTAACTCATCATGCTACATCTAATGTTTTACCAGAGCGACCTAAGTTCCGAGCACTTATACCCTCACACTAATGACGATATTGGATATAAGTAGTAAGAACTCATTCATCTCCATATTGACAAGACGGACCATCCAATAATGCTCCAACATTATTAATACTATTACTTAAAAGTAATCACCTAATCACGGAAGATTTATGACAATCAAGTCATTAACTTAATTAGGTCAAAGTTTAATTAAAACATGCAATACATATCTAATATGTCTTATGCATAATTAAATTAAAATTTCTATGGCATAGATTCAAAATATGTGTTGTGTGGTTAAGCCTTTGCTCTGATACCATTCTGTTGGGGCAGTTGTGGAACCCCTAGGGTCGGATCGGTACCCCGAGCAGCGGAAATGGGTATAACCCATGGATATCAAGTATGGGTGTAATTTTAAATCATTTGATGAAATACTATATTCCATTACGAGTGTATAGGAAAAAACCGGGACTGAATCGAAGTCCGTGTTGGAGTTCCTAATTAGGTCCCAGGAATCATCCAAAACAAGCATAAAATTCGTATGAACACATCAAAGGAGTAAGGCGGAAACATAACTCACATTGAACGGTTTGAGATGCGAAAAACAAGCTGCGTTTTTGCCTCCCTCCATGCTCACGGCAACAGCTCTCCAAGGCAGTGGGCTGCTCGGTTTTGACTGGTTTGGTTCCTCCATGATTCGGCCATTGATGAACACCATGGAAGCTCCAAGCTTCAAGCTTTCAATGCTCATAAATTCGTTTCCCTATCACCATAATATAACCCATGTGTGTGCTAGCACTACTCTTCTTCATTTGCTTCTCAAATTTTGGGTCAAACCAGAAGATTTTGTGAAGAAATCGGCTTGAAGCCGTGAGAAGAGGAAGATGAAAAGAGAGGGAAAAGAGAAGTGCGTGAGTGTGGTTAGATGGGAGAGAAAGTGAAAGCTTTACTTATATATTTATTTTATTTTCAAAAAATAAAATCAAATACAAAAAGCTTTATCATTTACCAAAAGTAAAAGTCAAAAAGCAAAATGCTTTTCAATCATTTCACATCACTATTCACATCACATCTCTTCACTTTATCAAAGTGACATGTCATATCACATCACACTCAAAGTGACAAGTGATTTGACGATTGATACGACTAGCGATTTGACGCTTGATGTGACTTGCGTGCCGCGCTCGAATTCGAAATGCGAATGCGCTCGCAATCACTCTCGGGCTCAGGTTCGCTAATTCCAAATTAACGAATTTTCCGTCGCGTCGTAATTAAATGATTACGCCTAGCGAAATCACTATTTACGTCGCTAACGAATTAATTCTAAATTAATTCGTTCGCCCGAATTAAAATCTAATTTTAATTCCGCGTCGAAATCCAATTTCTATAATATATCGAATATATTATTTTATCGATTAATTCCAAATTAATCGTTCTCTCTCTTTATTAATATTTTATCCCAGATAAAATATCTCCGCAATTAATCCCAGATTAATTTTCTCTCTCTTCTAATTAATCCCAGATTAATTAAGTGCGAGTTATACATCATCGGTGAATCTTCGGGAAGCGACCCATGAGATCTCCGGATATGTTGGCAGTAAATCGGTTATCGGACTATCCGAACACGTAAGTACCTCGTACTACGTTTATACCGATTTACAAGACAAGGTTGGCTTCTAGCAAAGCGCCATGCCTACCCAATTCTCCAGAAATATTCTTACAGGAATATATAGATCTGTATCAAGCGTAGTATACCGTAGTATTGTGTATATCGGCCCAGTATCGGATAGTCACGTGCTAGGGCTGGGGCTGGATAAGTGTCTGCCCCGTCCGAAGCACATGTCGGATGTCTGGTAACTAGTCTCTATAATCAGATATTCATGACCTGGTCATAATATCATGATTGGATGCGCATCACTCAAGAGCACTAGTACCGTATCCTGCGTGACATCATCTCCACTATGACTGAAGTGATACTTCCGTCTTGACATCACACCCAATACACTACGACTCTCTGATAAACCCAGAAGTGGTGTACGCAGAACCGGTTAAAGCCCTGTACCACCAAGACCAAAGTCTACCGATTATCGTAAGTATTAGCGGTGCAAGTCTCAGGTTAAGACCAAATACACCTACCCTGATGTCGGACTCCCATAGACACATAGTCATAATACCAATGGGATTCCGAGGGGTCTATCCAGAGCGAAGCTGTTTCCCGTACCATCGGTGAAACACAACCTCCTATCGCACTTGCATAAGTATCCAATACTTAAATATATGAGAACTATGCCGTTGTGCCCTCACAACGCGCACAAGTGCAATACTAGCCTATTCCGCATTATCGATGTCCTGTCTCGATAATACTACGACTAGGGATATTTAATGATTTATCCTACGTGGACTGATACTGTCTCATATCATTCTCCGTCCAGGAACAAATCATAGGGACCTCTCATCATTTATATATCTAAGGTGATCTAATCACAAATGATAAGAGTGCAATCTCCTTTGTCACATAGTTAATTTGTACAACAACACCATGATCTGTACAAATAGTGACGCTATGGGTCATATTATCCAACAATCTCCCACTTGGCACATAGCCAGTCACTCGAGTGTCTAACACCCGAACTATGTACGGTTGGCTCAAACTGCTGAGAAAAGGTTTTCGTCAGCGGATTTGCATGATTATCATCCGATGCGATTTACATGATCATCACATCGCCACGATGTATGATCCGAACGAATCAGATGAATATAGAAGTATATATCTGGATCGTCGATGAGACCTTAATTCCTTAGTCTGTGCTGACGCCTAGCTCAGCCACTAACAGAACTATATCTAATCTAATTAGATTTATTATCGACCCAAATAGCTTCTATTGCTGCCTCAGCTGCAGCAATAATCCGTATTTGTTGTTTATTCGGAACAGAATCTTGCTCGGAAGATTTCCAGCTCACTGTTCCGTTATTCAAACTATATAGTACCGTTTGCGACTTTTAGTCGTCTTTATCAGTTATAGGAAACTTGCTACAGTGACCCCAGTCACTTCAAGTTCTCCTTCTCCATAGACTAAGACAGCATCCTTAGTTCTCTAAGATACTAACGGATGTTCTTAACATCAATCCAGTGACTATCACTCGGATTGGCCTGTTTGTGAATCCATATGCTCAAAGCGTATGATACACCAGGTCTGTACATTTTCAATGTACGGTTTCTAGGAGAGTATTGCGAAAGCCAAGCTTTCGCCGATATTTATTTTATGGGAATATCATTTCCAAGAAATGACGTATTATCATTATTTTATAGGACAGCCACTGTCAGTGCGCTCCCACTAACCCTCTTATTTACACAGAATCATTTTCGTTTTGAATTAAATCATACACCATTATGATTATATCAAAACGATAATTCCAAGAACCTAATGCTTGCTTCAATCCAATCATGGATCGAATAACAAGCATTATCCAAATGGATTTACCGTGGCAACAGGTAAAAGGTTGAATCGTAATCAACACAATGTTGATAACGATACCTTTCCGTTAAAGCCTTGCTTTATACGTTGGTATGTTGCCATCCATGTATGTCTTCCTAGAAGACTTTTAAGTACCATTAGGCACAATGCCTTGTGGTACATCAACTAGTATCCAAACTGGTTGATATACATGGAATCCATTTCGGATTATATGGCACTTTGCCATAATTGGGAGTTGATATCTTGTATCACTTCCTCATACGTAGTCAGTTGGTATTCCTCAATAAGATTCACATCTTTATAAGGTTAGATCAGAAACCCATACCCCAGGTTGTTTTCTGACTCTGTCCGACTTACGCGGTTCTTGTGTATTCGAAGATTAATGGTAATAGTCTCATCCTTGATGAACTATTTGTGTTCCATTAAGATTCGGTGCCTTGAACAGTATTACTCCGATTTCCATCGAGTTATACTATCCTCCCACTTACCACTGCATATCGGTATTCCTATCAGAAAAACGTATGGTGAGCAACAATCTAATTGTTCTCTTGTGAGGTGTATAAGTACAATACTTACGGTATCCCTAGGATGACCTACATTTGGCACTTATCCTATTTGGGTTTTAGTTTGGTATCATCCAAACATATGCCTAGCATACCCAAATTATCAGGAATGAGAAACCCGGTTTCTTTCCCGTTCATATCTAATATGATATCTGTCAAACAGATTATTATGGAACCTTATTCAAAATAAGTTCTTGCACTGTTTAGCATATCCGTCGAAGGAAATGGTAGCTCAGAGCGACTCGTGATTAACCTTATCATGTCTAACAAAATTCGGTTAATCTGTTCGGACACACCATCAAACTGACGTGTTCCGGGAGGAGTCCTTATTTGAAAGAATACTATACTCTTTCATGTATACTAGAAACTTATTGTTTAAGTATTATTCATTACGGTCTTACCGTGACGGTTTAATACTTTAGCCGATCTGTTTGTCTATTTCGTGTCGAAACTGTGAAAGTTTCCGATTTGTGTTCTTCAAAAGAAACACATAACCATACGCGATGCCACATCCGTAAGGTCACGAAATATTCATATCCATAGCTAGACATGGGCCCACTTACTTCTTCACTATGAAGTAGGGCTAACAGATCGGTGGCATTTACACTTTTACCAAGTAAATAGTGTTTTAGGCACTTTGCCCAAATAGACTAGATTCGTAGACTTTATTTGAATGGAATCAAATCAGTCCTGGTATCCGCTCTTCAAAAGTGCGGATATACGATTCTTGTTTATCAGTGTCCCTGACAACTATGCCACAATTAAGTTTCTTAACTGATCAAATCAGTTTGAGCTATTTATTTGTCATGTTATATATATTGAGATATTATTTATATTCAAAATATAAATCCTGTTATTCACATCTAATGTGTTTATCTCAATATCATCTTTATATAATGAAACACTTTAGTGTTCTAGAATATAAAGGTACACCCGCAGCGGGTTATACGCGATATAGAGATAATGTTTCTAGTCAAACTAGCTACATTATAACAGTTTCTAAATTTAAGTACTAACCCGAAGGTAGTTCCTAAATTCAGATATCTACGGTTAAAACAGCGACTTTCGTCCCGTTTTCAATTCGCAGATAAATCTCAATTGAAGTCAGTATCCTGTTCAAAATAGATTCTGAACATCAATATATATATTTTATGTACCACACTAAGTATCTAAAATCCAATTTTAATACTAGCTGTGAACATAATTATGACAAACATAATGGATTAAGCACTTAAGTTATCATTACATGATCTTCCAAAGATTATGCTCTACTATTTGCTTAACTCTGGGCTTAGGCATAATACGTTATTTTATCAAATAAAATAACTTATTATTTTTCCAGGACCATCCTGAAATTTATTCCCAATTTGAAAATTAAAGTCGTTTAAATACATTTTCACCCAGGATTATGTCTTAAACACTAATCTTTCATTTTTATATCTTGATTCTAATAGTCCAACTATTTAATCAACGATTTGTGGTACTATTTATTATAATGATTATAATAGTCCAACTATATAATCAAATATAATCTAAATTAATTAACCTCAATTACATTGATTACTATAGTCCAACTATAAAATCAACTGTAAACTGAAATTAATTAATTCAAATATATTGATTAATATAATCCAATTATATATAATCAAATATAATACAGTCCAACTGATTATTAAAACAACAATTTAAATATTAGTCCAACTAACATTTAATCTAACGACGAAATAATTTGAATGAGCGCGTATGGCGAGTAATTGAACGAGTATTGCAAATTCAATTCTTGCCTCCCACTATTTTTCGGCGAGCCTCTAACCCTCTGTCGAGTACTCGGGAAACCGTGTTTCCTAGTGGGCTAGGATCCCGTTAAATATCACACAATCTTGACTTTGGCCAACAAATTGTATGATAATTAACTAGGTAGATCTCGAAGATCAATTGGATCTCATCCAATTCCTAGATCCAGTAGGCGGATATCCAAATCCTAAACATATATCTTATATATGCCAATACATCCAATGTATTACCTAACCTTTTTCCTCTGAATCAACTAAGCCTTGGCTTTGGCACAACAAACCTAGTGATCCCAGTCAAGCGCGACCCATTGACCATGGAAAGCTTCGTAATCAATGTCGATGGACAAGAAGTGGTCTTGACTTTGGCCAACAAACCACAACTTGGACAAGACACTGATATGGAACAAAGCCTTCGTGATTCAAACACATCTTCGACGGACAAGGGCTTGACTTTGGCCAACAACCCATGCCAATCTCGGATCTTGAGTAAGAATCACTCAATGGAAGGAAAAACGCATGATATTTGATGAGGGTTTTTCGCGTGCAAATTGGCTACCAATTTAATTATCTTTGTTAAGGTCTCATCATCATACACCCTTAAACATGCATTCTAAACACATAATAAAGCGAGTATGAAAATAAAATAATAATGATATGCGGATGGATACTTTACATTGATCCTAGATCAAATCTCTCATTTTCTCTCTCCAAAGCTAGCACATGTATTTACTTCTACCCGTTACACTACACTTCTAAAGAAACCTCATTTACATTGAGGGGAATAGGTGAGAAGAGAATACAAGGAGTATAGAGGTGATAAGGCTGGACACGCAGGTCCAATTTAATAAATCAAATTTATTACAACAATTTCCAAAATTGCCCCACCCGACTAATATCCATCCGATATACATTATTCATGCATCACAACCATGTATTCATACAAGCATGTTATCAATCAATCTAATCCAATTAATTAATCTGATAATTAGTGATCATCCAATGTTCAAACAACGATTTGATTTTTGCTCGAGTCAAACTCGTTTTGCGAATAAGTACTGAAAGTACGAATTCTTGAATTAAATTAAACTACAACATTAAATCCAATTTAACATGTATTTAATACTAATTCACTATTCAATTCCAAATTGAATATTACACTTTATTAATGAACCTTTACGACTTAAATTCCAAATTTAATCGCAATGGGTCTCAAAGCCCAATTAACATCTAATGTTTATTTAATTAAAGTCCAATGGGCTTTTAATTAATTTCTTAAGGCGTGGACTTTTGGTCAACTCGGGTCAAACTGATAACCAAAATCCAATCCGGGAGTTACCCCATAAGCCTTTAAATTAATTTTGGCCCATTAGGCCCAATTAAATAATTAAGGTCCATTAAGTCATAATTGGACTTTATGGATGCGGTTTTGGGCCCAATTGGATCCAACCAAATTGGCCTAAACCTAACTTGGTACAACCAAGCCCAAAAGCCCAATTACAACCTATAAGGCCCAATTTCCAAAATAAGCCCAATTAATTAACTTATAAAATTCTAAATTCCATAATTAATTAACCTAAGTGTAATACACAATTAACCACCCAATTAATATTTCTAAAACATCAATTAGCATACTTAATCATGCATTTTAACATCAAATAGTGTCCAACACAATTATTAAAATCAAACCCAATTTACATGCTTTTGTTCTCGGCAATTAGGGGTTTTTTCAATCCGATTCGGTTTCAATCCAATTGAATCCACAATCATCATTTCCCAAATCAATTAAACTCATCTAATGAATCAAAATACAAAAAACACAATGAATTTCATATCCAATTGAATTCGGCCAAGCCTACTTTAATTTGGGAAAATTGTTCCAAATCAAAATTCAATCCAATCAAATTTCAATTCAACATTACCCACTTGTTTCAAGTCATCCAATGATCAAACAAACAAAAATTCACCAAGATATTAGGGTCTCAATTTTCGGCCAACATAAGCAATTTGGGGAAAATTGTTCCAAACTCATTTTCAACAAATTGATCCAATCAATCCTCAATTAAACATACTTTAAGCATTCTAAATCATCCAATTTCATCAAACATGCTCAAAATCAAGTTTACCCAATTTGTCATGCCCAAAATTTGGGGAAAATGGATCCAACCAAATTTCATGAAATTGATCATGCACAACATCAATTCAACCTCATTCAAGCATACTATACTAAACAATTTAATCAATTGATGCTCAAATTGAGTTTACCCAATTTTGTCAACTTTGGCCTACACAAAAAATTGGGGAAATTTGTTCCAAACACAATTTCTTCAAATTGATCTAATCAATCATTAATTCCAACTCATTTAAGCATACTATAACAAACAATTTCATCAAAACATGCCCAAATTCGTTTTACCCAATTTTAACCCTAACTTTTTCATGCTTGTTCAAGGCTCAAGATACCATTGTTGAGTTCCTAATTAGGTCCCAAGAATCATCCAAAACAAGCATAAAATTCGTATGAACACATCAAAGGAGTAAGGCGGAAACATAACTCACATTGAACGGTTTGAGATGCGAAGAACAAGCTGCGTTTTTGCCTCCCTCCATGCTCGGGCAACAGCTCTCCAAGGCAGTGGGCTGCTCGGTTTTGACTGGTTTGGTTCCTCCATGATTCGGCCATTGATGAACACCATGGAAGCTCCAAGCTTCAAGCTTTTCCATGCTCATAAATTCGTTTCCCTATCACCATAATATAACCCATGTGTGTGCTAGCACTACTCTTCTTCATTTGCTTCTCAAATTTCGGTCAAACCAGAAGAATTTGTGAAGAAATCGGCTTGAAGCCGTGAGAAGAGGAAGAGAATGAAAAGAGAGGGAAAAGAGAAGTGCGTGAGTGTGGTTAGATGGAGAGAGAAAGTGAAAGCTTTACTTATATTTTATTTTATTTTCCAAAAAATAAAATCAAATACAAAAAGCTTTATCATTTACAAAAAGTAAAAGTCAAAAAGCAAAAAATGCTTTTCAATCAATCATTTCACATCACTATTCACATCACATCTCTTCACTTTAATAAAGTGACATGTCATATCACATCACTCAAAGTGACAAGTGATTTGACGATTGATGCGACTAGCGATTTGACGCTTGATGTGACTTGCGTGCCGCGCTCGAATTCGAAATGCGAATGCGCTCGCAATCACTCTCGGGCTCGGGTTCGCTAATTCCAAATTAACGAATTTTCCGTCGCGTCGTAATTAAATGATTACGCCTAGCGAAATCACTATTCACGTCGCTAACGAATTAATTCTAAATTAATTCGTTCGCCCGAATTAAAATCTAATTTTAATTCCGCGTCGAAATCCAATTTCTTATAATATATCGAATATATTATTTTATCGATTAATTCCAAATTAATCGTTCTCTCTCTTTAATTATATTTTATATCCCAGATAAAATATCTCCGCAATTAATCCCAGATTAATTTTCTCTCTCTTCTAATTAATCCCAGATTAATTAAAGTGCGAGTCATACATCATCGGTGAATCTTCGGGAAGCGACCCATGAGATCTCCGGATATGTTGGCAGTAAATACGGTCGTCGGACTATCCGAACACGTAAGTACCTCGTACTACGTTTGTACCGATTTACAAGACAAGGTTGGCTTCTAGCAAAGCGCCATGCCTACCCAATTCTCCAGAAATATTCTTACAGGAATATATAGATCTGTATCAAGCGTAGTATACCGTAGTATTGTGTATATCGGCCCAGTATCGGATAGTCACGTGCTAGGGCTGGGGCTGGATAAGTGTCTGCCCCGTCCGAAGCACATGTCGGATGTCTGGTAACTAGTCTCTATAATCAGATATTCATGACCTGGTCATAATATCATGATTGGATGCGCATCACTCAAGAGCACTAGTACCGTATCCTGCGTGACATCATCTCCACTATGACTGAAGTGATACTTCCGTCTTGACATCACACCCAATACACTACGACTCTCTGATAAACCCAGAAGTGGTGTACGCAGAACCGGTTAAAGCCCTGTACCACCAAGACCAAAGTCTACCGATTATCGTAAGTATTAGCGGTGCAAGTCTCAGGTTAAGACCAAATACACCTACCCTGATGTCGGACTCCCATAGACACATAGTCATAATACCAATGGGATTCCGAGGGGTCTATCCAGAGCGAAGCTGTTTCCCGTACCATCGGTGAAACACAACCTCCTATCGCACTTGCATAAGTATCCAATACTTAAATATATGAGAACTATGCCGTTGTGCCCTCACAACGCGCACAAGTGCAATACTAGCCTATTCCGCATTATCGATGTCCTGTCTCGATAATACTACGACTAGGGATATTTAATGATTTATCCTACGTGGACTGATACTGTCTCATATCATTCTCTGTCCAGGAACAAATCATAGGGACCTCTCATTATTTATGTATCTAAGGTGATCTAATCACAAATGATAAGAGTGCAATCTCCTTTGTCACATAGTTAATTTGTACAACAACACCATGATCTGTACAAATAGTGACGTTATGGGTCATATTATCCAACAGTCCGGAAACTCCAAAACGAACAAAAAAAAACAAAATCAATGTGCCCGTACGTGAGTACGCGCGAGTACATTGCACCGCGAGCACTGTTACGCGCTACAATGCGCACGGAACTGTAGCAACAGGTCTTAATATATTTTTTTATTTCTTTTGCCTCAGCTAACTGGAACAACACTATTCCAGTGAGCTGAAGTGCAATTTAGCTCAGGGTCTATTATCCCTAATTACTTAAGGATTCCGATCTTTCCTAAACACTTAAAAACACCAAAAAAATAATTTTTGATTTCAACCAACATAAACACATGTTATAGATAAAATCTAATTTTTCAAATATCAAATTTTTTCCGAAACATAATTTATATTCTAAATACGCATTAGCGTAAATTTGAATCCATTACACAAACCATTTTAGAATCCCAATTACGAAATGTCCCGTGAACAATTCTAGTCCACCTAAAGGTGGTCAAATGAATCTAGAATGGTAGCCATAGCTCTAAGCTTTAATCTAGAGTTCCAAACTCTAATTAATTGTTTCATGTCCAATATGAACATCTTTGACCTAATTACAAGAATGTTGTGTTTATACTTCTAAAGTATCCTAACACAATTGATTAGCTTTATTTAACATTAAGCTATGTGATCATGCATCTAATACACAAATAAACATAGCTTTGGAGAAGATCAAACATTACCTAGTAAGCTTGATGCAAGATCCAATCTTACTTCTCCTTATTGAAATTACTGAAGAACCTCCAAGGTGTGCAAGCTTGACTTCATGATCCAATCTTGTTTCCAATGCTTCCAAGCTTCACTTCAAGATCCAATCTTGATTTCTCCTAGATGAAATGTTGTAGAGACCTCACAAGCTTCTCTAAACACTTCTCTAACTTGGGCTTATCTCTCAAGAATTTGCTTATGCTTGTATTTTAAACTTGTAATTAAAACCTTCCTAAAGCTTGCTATTTATAGCAAAACTTAGGCAATTTTTTAATTAATAAAAGTTGTAATCAACTTTTAAGTGGACTTAATCTAATTTGTCCAAATATGTATAATTAGGTGTGACTAATCTCCATTGTCTCCCACTTTAATTAATACAATTAAATCAAGCCAAAGATTAGGAAATAGATTAGTTAAATGTTTGCCCACCTTGATTTAATCCAATTAAATCAAGCCAAAACCACCTATTATTACATACTTACAATTACCATAATATCCTCCAATGGTATAGATAATTATGATTTTACAATTAAACCCTTGTGAATTATTGAATTAATCCAATTAGGTCAAAGTAAATAATCAATGTTATACAATAACACTTGATTATCTTAGTTGATAATTATATTTATTAATCAAAAATAATCGGCTACCCAAGTACTCAATCAACGAGTACACTTCATTTGGGACTCTCTAAGTTCAGATACGTTTGTCATCTAAGCCTAGCTAAAATGTACAATTCGGATTGGCACTCCAAGCACCAACTCCATCAATAGGTACCTCTCAGGAAAACAAAAGACTAATTTCCATGTTAGAGTACCTTTCTCTCAGGCACTTAGGCCCACAGTAAGAGCCCCATACCCAAATGGTGAGATCCTAGAACATTTGAAACAAATAAAGATCAATCTTCCATTGTTACATGTGATAAAACAAGTTCATACTTATGCGAAGGTTTTGAAGGATCTCTGCACCATAAAGAGAAAGCATAATGTCAAGAAGACTACATTTTTGATAGAGCAGGCAAGTGCAGTAATTGAACAGAGGACTCCGCCAAAGTATAAAGATCCGGGATGTCCCATCATAACATGTCACATTGGCAAACATTAGTTTGGTCAAGCTTTATTAGATTTAGGTGCAAGTGTTAATCTCATGCCATATTCGATCTATGTGCAGTTAGGGCTTGGTGAGATTAAACATTCATCAGTAGCTTTACAGTTAGCTGACCGATCCATTCGAACACCACGGAGGGTAGTTGAGGATGTTTTAGTACAGATCGATAAATTCTACTACCCCGTTGACTTCCTGATCTTAGATACGTAGCCTGTGGTTGACATTGGGTCAAACATACCTCTTATTTTAGGTAGACATTTTCTTACTACAGCTAATGCTCTTATTAATTGCAGGAACGGTCTCATGAAGATAACATTTGGGAACATGACAATGGAAGTAAATATTTTTCATGTTGAAAAACAACCACACGGTGATGATAAGTGTCATTACTCATACGTGCTAGAAACAGTCCTGCCAGAAACAGCTCTTTTACAACATCAATCAAACCCTCCAGAACTGAAATTGCCCCCACGGAACCGTAAAAGGACGAGAAGAAAAATTTGTGCTCAATTAAAGATAATACCTGGGAAGTTAAAAATGGGGTTGAATCAACTTTTTAATATGTGCAACCAAGAGTTTCAACAATCACCAAACCCTGGGGGATCAATGAATAAAATGTTGTACCATCCAGCTAGAAATTATGTTTCATGTCTTCATCAGTTCACTACATGGAAGCCACCATGACAACATTACGTGGTTACGTCTGGCTGAAGACGTTAAAGTTAGCGCTAGCGGGGAGGCAACCATTGCATCTGTATTTATTTTATTTACTTTAGTTCTATTTTATTGTGTGCTAATTACATGTTTTATTTTTATTATTTTCATAAGTATTTATGCAGGTTTTAGCACAACCTACACAGCCACACAACTAAAGTCTCACCAGCAGGAACCTGATCAACTCTGCGCCTAGTAGCCTTGTTCCTTAATCCTTTTTCTTTATCTTTATCTTACATTGAGGACAATGTAAGCTTTCAGTGTGGGGGTGTATGCATGCGCATGATAATACCTGTATAGTACTGTTATAAAAAAAATTTATTATTTTGTTTGTTTTTAGTCCTTAATAGTTAAGCATAAGTCCAATGATGATATTGTTTGCTTTAGGGTGGAATCTTAGACACGATAAGTCTTTTAATGTATTTTTATCTAATACTTTGAGTAATTGATCTAGGTTAGACTCGTAAGCACTTAACTAAAGGTTTTTAGCCTAAGTAGTTGGCAAGATGACTAGTTGAAGAAATTGCATGTCGATGAATGACCATTTGCTTATATGTCTATCCTGATTTGCTTATGTTATGATGTGTGGCATGGATAAAAATAAAAATAAAAAGTCTCTAAAGAAACAAATTAAATCACCTATAACCGATAAGCGTGAAATTACCATGGGCGAGTGTTAGGACCACCATGAGGAGAAATACTACCTTAAAGGGTAGGTGTGTTGAAAAAAGAAAAATAAGAGAAAAGAATGTTCAAAAAGAAAAAGAAAAGAGACAAGAAAAGAAAAGCACATACCATACTGAGCACAGAAAGGCAATTACAGAGCTTAATTGAGATATCTAGGTTGGTTTGACCCATCGATTCCAATTTTAAAATGAAATCATTGAGTTGACTGGGAGTCAAGCTGTGAATGAACCTTTACACACACACACACTGTGAGTCTAGCTTAGATGATTTATTCAAGGACTTGGAATTGAGTTACATTGAGTACTTTGAAGGTTCTCTGGTTTTATTACTAGGCATTCCTTGAGGATAACAATATGCGTAACTATTGAGACTACTTTATTTTGTTTTTGTATTTTTATATGTTTTGAATTACGTTTGTGGGTGTCGTCGCTGTAAGCCCTCACGAGACTATAACGCGTCCACTAGGGACACCTAGGGGTTTAAAGGCTTATTGCATACGCTAAATGAAATCGTGATCCCTACGAAAGTGGCTTAGATAGTTTTTATTTATTTAATTAGTCTTATTTTATTTTACGCTTGAATTGGTAGGGACTAGCAATAAGATGGTTGAGGGTTGTGACACGAAAGTGTACTTTGAACACTACTAACTCGGCTTTATTATCTTGTATTTAATCTTAATTAGAGTCATTTTTTGCTTTGTTATTAGGAAGCATTGGAACAAGAAGAATGGTACAATTATACATGATTCAGAGCCTAACGGATGCATCGAGAGCATCAGAAGCAAGAAACGGCAAAACCAGTGAAGGAATACAGCAGGCGCTGCGGCACCCAAGTCCTTGGCGCCTCGACGACCTCACCAAATCATGTTCCAAGCCAAAACTCCAGCAGGTTTGGCGCCCCAGCGCCCAAACACCAGTGTCGCAGTGCCCCGGATGCCCCAAAACCCTGATTTTTGACATCTTTGATGCGTATTATGATTCTGAGGCCTCCTATATAAAGCCAACTTCGTCCAAACCCTAAAAGAAGAGAAAAGAGGGAGAAAAAGGGGAGAAACAAGAGAGAAACATACAACAAAGAGCAACAACACAAGATTGAGAGAGAAGAACAAAGAGCTTCAAAGACGAACTTGTCATCTCTCCGATCTATTCAGGCTATCTCTATACTCTTCATGGAGAACTAGCTCCTAGGCAAAGCTAAGGATGAAATCTTGTATTTGAATTTCTATGTTTAAGCTTTTGATTCTTAAAGTACCTTTTTAACATTTAATACAATTGATGGTTGTTGTTCTTTATTATCCTATGATTTCTGAGCCCAGAGATTATGTTTTGTCAACTCCCATATAGATCCAGTCATGCTTCTTCTATGTGTTAGTTACGAACTCAGTTGTGACTGGTAAAGTTGTCTTATGTGTTGGTCTTCTGTTGTAGTATTGCCTGAGGGTATATTATCGACGTTAGATAGCTCATAATGATGACTTTTGTGTGCTGTTAACATAGAGAAAATAATCATTGATTACCTTAGAATTTAATATGCATAGAATTGAATATCTTCCCATTGTTGGTTTGGGATGTGAAACCTTCAATTGCATAATGAAAAGAATCAATAACTGAATATAAGAGTTTGATACAAGAGGAATTCCTGATGCTTTGTTGTTTATCTCTATTGATATTTCCTGCATATTTTCCATAGTTTTTATTTTACATTATCAATTCAATCTTTATTTTCATTAAGTTACTACTAAAGTTTTTGTTTGAGTAAATTAGTTCTTTGTAACCATCTCTCCGAAGAATCGACACCCCAACTATACTGCGATAACCGCAAGTATAACAAAATTTATTCATTATTCATGATAACTCATCCTCGCTATGTTACTAATATTTTGGGGTGGTCTAACAATTTTTACTACGCTCGTTCGAGGATTTCACAAGCTACTTCACAAAACTCCATATTCCGCCCTCTTTCCAGAAAATTTCAATGCACCAACACTTACTTTGAAAATTCGGTGTGCTAAATCAGGGTTGAATTTGGGGCTTAACTTTTAATAGAATACTCATTTATGTGTCTATTTTATGTTGGAGTCTACGGATTGTGGTTTCGATTCCTAGAACTCAAGTTATGGACAGAATTTCAGGGGCTGTGCGACTGGAAAAATTGGGCACATGGGCAGCGGATAGCCTGACTTCAAAAATTTGGTTTGGCTTCATCCAACTTCCAAAAATTCTGATTTTTGGATATGTTATTACCTCATGTATCTAATTTATCCAGACTTTTATGGATCTTAATTTTGACCTACAGAACTCAACTTATAAGCAATAAATCAGGAACTGTCCAGAAGGTGTCGTGAACTAAACTCACTGTCAATGTTATCTAATTCTCTACCATGTTTGACAAATTTATTTCAACCATTACCACTAGACTTTTCAGCACATTAAAATATATAAACAATCCTCTAAACTTCAATATCTATATTCAAGGACCAACCTCAATCGCCAACCTCTTATATACTATAAATCAAAACATGGATTCTAAAGCCATTAAAAATTTCAACACCAACTCAAGTTCTTCTCTCAACACAAAACTTTCCTATCACACTAAATCATCAACCTCCATCAAAGTAACCACAACCCATTCTTTTAAAAATAATGACACATTCGGCCATCCCTTCACATGAAATGCATAATTTCATTCCTATATTATCAAGAAATACACAATCAAGCATGCTAACAACTCAATCAAAGCTAATTAAGTAATTCAAAATCCTAGGGTTCATCAGATACAAATTTGGGCCTCCCAAATACCAATATCAAAACTGAAATTAGAGAACGGAAATAAGATAGAGAGCTTAATTTGCATGAGAGGAATCTTGGCACCATTACTTGCTACTTCAAAATGATGAAAAATTAAAGAAATAAAATAATTTGTTTTCTAAGGGAGGGGGAAGCTTCTCACGTTTCTTTTCTTGAGGAGGGAGGTGGATGAATAGTGCTTAATTTGTAGGGCATAAGAATGATCTTTGTTTATAAATAAGTGGCTAGGGAGAGGCCACATCACCTCATTTCTAGTATTTTCCCGAAATCACTGTAGCAGTCAGACAAATATCAATTTTTATCCTTCTTCCAATTTGAATTTTGGAAAATATTCAACACGGAAGTTGTAGGTCTCGGTCTTAGATATCTGAAGATACATAATTAATAAAAATCGGAGTTCGTATGAGAAATTTATAGCCCAAATACCATGAGCTATCCAGAGTAGAATATCGTACCTCTCGTATCGGAATCTTGAAGAATTTACCAATTGTCTCCCAGGTCATTTCATGAGTGTATAAGTATTCTAACATAATCTATATTATGTAACATTTTCCCAGAATGAAACTGTAGTCGAGATCACTGGTTGTCGAGATTACCGGTCGTTACATGAATAATTTATTCATAATTATTGTGAATATTAATCTTTTTTTTCACAATAGAAAGACTGAGCACTCTAATCATTCAAGTATCGAATCAACTATTAAGGAAGATACTCCTCTACTTCTCGCAAGAAGGAGTTAACACTATGTCTATGTAAAACGTCCCCAGATACACACCAAACCATATCCCCAAAGTACGTAGCTATTGGTCGAGATTGCTATGCCAACCTCACCTTTGTAAATCAAAGGACGTAGCTTGCCATACAGGAGTTCACAGTACACTCAGGATTCAGATCAATCCATATATGACCAACCAGTATATTGAAATGAGTTTCTTTATTTAACGGATATTATAAGAAATTCATTTCTATTTGGGTCCAGTCCTATATGATCACATCATAGGTGCCTTCATTCTAATGTCATTACATGGACGATCTTGTATTAAGGTCGCCATACAATTATAGAATAGATTGCAGCTATAGATAAATTGCAAACAAAGTACTTGTTTTGCTTGCTATTTATGGATAATTTTATATTATTAATTTCAAACTTAAATCCTCTTATGTATAACACTCATACACTAAGTCTGAAGGCACATGAGTAATCAAAAGTAAACAAGATAATTTACAATATGTGATTTAAATCTAACATTTTAATAAATGAATAGTGCATCTTTTATTTCGTAATAAATAATTCTATTTACATTACATGAAGATCTATGGCATATATCCCAACAATCTCCCACTTGCACTAGAGTAAATGAGACATATCAATAATCCTAGACCTTCTAGGTGACCTTCAAACACTTTAGCCGACAAAGTCTTTGTAAACAGATCAACCAGGTTCTCTACATAACGCTATTTGCAACATCCTCTTAAAGATATGATATTTCATCTCTATATGTTTCCCTATTTTGTGGCTTCTTGGTACTTTGGAATTTACCACTGCACCACTATTATCACAATAAAGTGTGAGTAGTTTATCCATGTTTGGAACAACTTCCAGATCTCCCAAAATTTCCGGAGCCATACAGCTTCCTTAGCTATTTCACAAACTACTACACACTCAGCCTCCATGGTGGAATTGACAATGCTAGATTGCATTGTACTCTTCCATACTATGGCTCCGCCAACCAGGGTGAATATTGATTTACATGTTGATTTCCCATTATCTGCATCTGTCTGAAAATCAGAATCTGTATGTCCTCTAAGGATCATATCCTCTCCAGATTATACAAGCATATAGTCTCTCATACTTTTAAGATACTTGAGAATATGCTTTATAGTTACCCACTGATATAATCTTGTGTTAGATTGAAAAATACTGACTACGCCCACTGCATAACTGATGTCCGGTCTATTGCATAGCAAAAAATAGCATACATGAGACTTTCAACAGTAGAGGCATATAGGATATGTCTCATTTCTTCAATTGCTTGAGGTGTCTTAGGATACTGTTCTTTTGACAAGTGAATTCCATGTCGGAAAAAAAAGAATTATCTTTCTTTGAATTCTACATCCATAACCGCATAACAACCTTATCGATATATGATGCATGAGACACAGCTAACAGTCGTCTCTTGTGATTCAGAATAATCTGGATCCCAAGTATATAATTGGCCTCTCCCAAATATTTGGTTTGGAATTGATTAGCTAGCCAGGTTTTCAGGTCCAATAATATTTTACATCATTCCCAATGAGTAAAATATCATTGACGTATAATACGATAAAAAATACTTTGTCCTAAATGACATGCTTGTAGGCTCATCGGCATTCGGCTCAAAATCATAAGACTTGATCATCGCATCAAATCTTCTTTTTCAAGATCAATATGCTTGCTTTAGTCCATAAATAGACCTTTGCAGCTTGCAAACCTTTTGCTATTGACCTTAGGAAACAAATGTAACTGGCTGTACAATACAGATTCTCTCATCAAGACTACCATTCAAGAATGTTGTCTTGACGTCCATTTTCCATATCTCATATTCATAATATATGGCTATGGATAGAATAGTATAAATAGATTTACGCATGGCTACTGGCGAAAAAATCTCCCCATAGTCGACTTTCTCTTTCTGGGTCCTTGGCCACTAACCTAGCTTTAAAGGTTTAAACCTTCCCATCTACTCATCTCTTCTTCTTTTAGATTCACTTGCAACCCATAGATTTTATCCCATCAGGTTAACCTACAAGATCCCAAACTGAGTTGGAGTACATAGACTCCATTTTGAGATTCATGGCTTCGAGCTTTTCCTTTTTTTATCATGATCATCCATTGCACTACAATAGCTCAATCGATCATCTACATCATTACTGAAGGTGATAACTTTTGTCTCTCCAATCCCTAGATAGCGATCAGGTTGTCGTACAACCCTCCCACTGTGTCTAAGTGGTAGAATCTCCTGATATAACTACATCTGACACTCAAATGTCAAAAGTGTTATGTTGTTATAATTGGCAACAACTGTTATTAATGATGCATTGGTCTAACTAAAAAGTAACTATTCGAGTACTAATTTACTGCAAGGTATGAATTCTTTCTTATAGTTCTCTTCAAGAAATATAGACATTTTGATCTCTTCTTAGACTATAAAAGAATCCACCCATAGTCTCTTTAGGATAGCCTACAAATAGACACACCTTAAATGCAGCTCCAACTTTGTAGTCTTGTTCTTCAGCATATGCGCTGGACACCTCCATATACGGAAATGTTGCAAACTAGCTTTGCGACTACTCCATAACTCTAAAGGTATCTTAGGAATAGACTTAGATGGAACTACATTAAGGATATACATTGATGTATGTGATATATCCTTAAAAAGAACTAGGTAATGAACTGTTAAGAAATATTGATCTCATTTTGCATAGTACGGTTTGATTTCTTATTTCTGCAACATCATTCTGCTGTGGTGTTTCAGGTGCTATGAGTTAGGATATCATCTCATGCTCAACTAAGAACTCCTCGAATTCATTGTCGAGGTATTCTCCTCCATAAACTGATCATAGAATTCTGATGTCTTTACCTAATTGGTTTTCAACGTTAGCACGATACTCTTTGAAATTTTAAAATGTACCTGATTTATGCTGCATCAGGTAAACATATACATATCTAGAATAATCGTCAATAAATTTGACGAAATATTTATAATCACTTAGTGATTAATTGGCTCTTAGCCATTTTCCAATAAAAGGTCTATTGGTTATATTACCTTCTAGACTAGACTCATAGACAGGTAAGTTGCAGTCCTTTAACTGAATTAAAGGTCCATTTCTACTAATCTGTTTATCATTTCAAGGTTAATATGTGTTATCTTGAGAAATCCTTTATCATTTTGTTTTGGGTTTTTAAACCTTAAACATTTTAATGTTGAGCAGTGAGCTATGTGTTAACAGTCTTAACAAATACAAGTTATCTCATATTTTACTTTGCATATTGGTAATCCATTTTGAAAATATATCTATTATTATTAAATAAAGTGGAAACCATCATGCAATAGTTTTGAAACAGAAATTAAATTTCTGCCACAAAATAGGAATAAACAACACTTTGTTTAAATTCAAATATTTTTTATTTGAAAATAGAAAACTGATAACTCCCACTAATTTTACTGAAACGACATCCTTTGTCCTGACTCTCATGGTAAAGTTACCTTTATCAAGGTTTTTCCATATATCAAGAAGTTGCATCTTTTGTCTTCATAGTATTTTTTTTTTTTTCTCTGCAGTTTTGAAAGACTTGGCAACACTTGTCTCTTCAATAGGCTTATGAGGATCCATGAACATGGACTCCAAATAGGTGAGCGCATTTAGCAGTTTAATAAGAGTGGAAATCAACTTGTTCATAACATAGTTGCTCTCAAACTGCTGGAAACTCTTCAAAAGAGATCCCATTATAATGGTCACATATCTATGGGGCGGCCTCATTGAAGTGGGTCATTATCCTTAAGATATTATTTTGGATGGATGTCCATTCCTTCATTTTCATGGTCATTATTGAGACCAAGGTCTCATGACATTACCACTTCGAAGAGTACCCGAACATGTCTTGCAATGATGAAATCATCATAGATGTTATAGCCATTGGTTCATGCTTTGCAACAAAAACATCAAACATCTATGCTAGCATGTAGCTGTGGGTTTTCTCATTGGCCGTACCCACTTTTGGTGAGTATCATATAAAGCTTGGCTCTGGAGGATACTCCTCATTCAAGATAAATTTAAGGTCTTTCAAAGACCAAGACAACTTTCATGTTACTTTTTCTTTTAACGTAACTTTCTCTCGTATATTTGTCGTTAGCAAGTATGGAAATATTTGGAAAATGGCTGATAAATTTTAAAATAAACATGCATGCAAAAATTTCATTCATCGCATATTGAAATCATCACAAACATTTTGGCATAAAATTAAACATGATGCATTGACCATGTAAAATGAATCAGAAACCTAAAAAATAATTACTATGCCACGTAAATCTATCATCCCACAAATAAATACCGCCGTAAGGTTGGTCAAGTATTTGTATGATAGATCGAGACAATCTCAATTGATTAATATACACGGGAATAACTCTTATTCCTATATTAACTAACTACCGTTTGATTTGATCAAGGAATTTTGATTAACATTTTAATCATTCATTTGTGTATGTGACCCGTTGTTTCGGAACCCTTGGACTTAACTAGTGAAGTGCCGCCATATGGTAGGTCAATTCACCAAATACATCTAGAGTTCATATCCTCTTGGAATCCAAATCTGATATTGACCTAAAATGGACACCATCCGTATGGGACAAAATAAAGCCGTCTCAAGGCGCCTTTTGAATCTCACGTTTTCGGACTAACAACGGAGATCACATGAAATATTATCGTATATCCCTCTCCCACTCGCTATTTTAAATTTAAGGTTTCTATTTAAAATATCTAATATTTTAATTCACTAGTGTCTATAAGTTTATTCGTGGCTAAAACATAACTTTTATTTTACACAAGTGTATAATTAGTGATGTAATCAATTTTAACTTTTAAAATTTTATTCACTAATTTCCATTAGTCTCACTAATATTTTACTTTATTAAAGTAATTTAATTAAGTTTGGTTTAGTGACCTAATATATTTTAACACTTAAAATATTAGTTCACTAACAGGTTTAAAAATTAAAATTCAACAAATGGACAAATTTTAATTAAACTATTTAATTAATGTAAGCGCGTTACAAATTTTAATGGTACATGGAATTATATCCCGAGTGCATGCCAAATTACAGTCAATTCGGAACCGGGTATGAAATTTATGTTCGGGTTTCCATCCGATATACCAATGGAAAAATAATGCCCTTATAATGTCCATGTGTATTAAATTTTTGAATTTTCAATTTTAAACTATTAAACCAATTAATCTTATTAATTTGTTTTCATGCATATCATATTCCAATTTAACTATTAAATTTTATAAAATCACATTTTATTACTAGAATATCTGTAACACCCCGGAAAATTCCAACGACTAATATATTATAAGTATCATAATACATGACATAAATCATGCTCGAGTGTGTATGTGCTAGTGGAATTATATTTTGGGCATTCGATAAATTCCTCGCAGTTCCGATACATAATTTATTCTAAGATTTAATAAGGATATCTCGTAGTAGTCGGTTCATAACTCTTTCGTCCAATCTCTGATTTTTATGACCTTTATATCTTCGGAAAGGTAAAACCGAGACCTATAACTTCCATGTTGGATATTTTTCAAAATTTGAATCAGAAGCTGGTCACAAATCGAGATTTTTGTGGCTACTATAGTAAATTTCGAGAATGGCCTAGATTTTGGTGATGTGGCACCATCTCAACCACCCATTTCATTACACAAAAACAGTATTTCCATATAAATAGGGGACTATCCATCCATCTCCTTAAGAAACGTGAAATGCTATTCCCCTTTTTTTAGAAACAAGCCATTTTCTTCCTTATATTCTTCAATATTTTGAAGCAACAAGTGATGTTGCCAAGATTCGTTCATGCAAAATAAGCTCTCTATTCCCTTTCCTTTCTTTATTTTTTAATTTTGGACAAAGAAACCAAAGCCCTAAAATTCGCGCCTTGTATACCCTAGGAATGAGATTGGTTTAATTGGCTTTGTAAGTGTTATTAGTGTGTATTTTGGAGGATATCATGATAGTTCTAGCATGTAATAAGCTTCGATGTGTATGAATGTGTTGGGGGGATTATACTTGGTGATTTAATGATACTAGATAATGGTTTGTGTTTGGGTTGTAGATATGGGATGAGTTTTGATCAATGTTTAAGTTTAGGGAAGTACTTAGGTGAAGGTGTTAGTGTGATGGTTGGAATGGTTTTGGGCAGTGACGATGGAGAACTGATTTTGGCCCTGAAGTTGGGCCAGCATCACGACGCGTATGAGCTAGCGTTGCGACGTCGAAACAAGAAATGCTCTCTACCTCGGGTCGATGCGTGTGGGAATCACGCTGAACATACTTTCTACCTTGGGTCGGTTACGTATTTGCCCAAGGTCGGTCGTGTGAAAGACTCGGGTCAGTAGTATTGAACTCGGGTCGGTAGTGTTGAACTCGGGTCGGTGGTGTTGATACTCGGGTCAGTGGTGTGAAAGACTCGGGTCGGTCATGTGGAAGACTCGGGTCGGTCATGTGGAAGACTCAGGTCGGTGATGAGGAAGCCTCAGGTAAATCGTATGAAGCCTCGGGTCGGTCATGTGGAAGACTCAGGTCGGTGATGAGGAAGCCTCAGGTAAATCGTATGAAGCCTCGGGTCGGTCATTTAGAAGTCGTTAAAAACTAAAATAACTGCAGATCAATTCCCAATTTATTCTCTATCACCATTTAGAAATACTGGAAAATATCCCCATTCGGGAATAACTATTTTCAAATTGGGTTTCATAGATTTCTTATATTGTAGGCTTGATATCACGATCGCCGAACTGTCCCATTGCCATCTATAATAGCATTCCTCTATACAACACTGGGAAAGTAATACTGGAGATCAAAGGTGTTAATAGGTATGTTAGCTACATAACATTTGTTCTTATATTAAATTAATTAATCAATTTTTATCAATTTTTTTAGTGTCATTAATTCATTGCGGGTTTTATAAGAAAAAGATTAGCATCCCAAGAGTTTGATTAATTATATTAAATTTCAAAGACTAAAGTTGTTAGCCACATTATCTGTTAATTTTTGTTTTAGTTTTAGCGACTTACACTTCTAAACTGACAATTAATCTGGAAAAGGACAGTATATTTGTACTATTGCAGAATACGGCTCCACTTCATATATTCAAGGACAACTGCAGCTTTTATGGTGCTCAAGACACGCATTATGATCATAAGGCCCTTCGCTATTTCAACAATTGCTTCATCCAAGCATCCGTTAATTGACTTCAATTTTGGCAATGGCAGGTAATTCTAAGAGGCGAGCAAATATGAGAGAATCCAAAATGAGACTGGCTTGAAAATAATGAACCAGCTGGGCTTAATTATTTGGACAGAATTGCTGTTTCAATCCCATACCCAAAAAAAAAAAAGGGCCTCGCTTCAGTTTCCCTTTATCCTTTATGTTTCCATTTCATCGTCTTTGACATTCATAGACGAAATTGTTCTTCCTCAAGGTTGGAGTGATTGGGGTGGCCCAAAAAGTGATACATATGGTGTATAAATTTTCTATATTAACCAGATCAAAATATGGAAAAAATTAACCAGAACAAATAATAGTGCTAAGTTAAACAACTGTATTAATTAAAATATCGTACCCGTGTATAAGACTTCGCTACAAGTAGGATTGGAAAAAATCCTGATGTATGCATACAAATTTGGAAATGATGGATATTTTGTACTAGCTAGTTATAACAGCATATATATGTGGCATTTAAGGCCATAGGCAAGTTTGGGCTAATTTCCAGACATCGACATCATCGTCTTCTGCCAAGGATGTGTTAAAAAGGTAGCCATGCCACTCGTCGCCGGGGAGTGATTGGCCGTCATTTCCGACATTGGGATTGGTGGCGCAATTTGTCTCCAAAAGATTGTCATGGCAGCATCTCATTAGTGCTTCAATTAGCAATAACAAAGAAGCCATCATGAAACTGTGTTATTTTAAATGGATATGCATTATACGGCAATGATATTAATACAAAAACAAAAAAACAAAAGTAGCTTCTTCATGCAACAATGTCGTGAATTTCTATCATGCAATTCTTGACAAGTTAGTTCACATGAGTTGGTGATCCAATTTCTCTTTCACATACAAGTCAATGAGCGTTGGACAACTTTATATTTGTCCAAGAAAGAGATAGATCTAAAACATATAATTTAAACAAAATAGAGATTGAAGTGTAAAATAAATTATATTAATGAGAAAAAATACAAATAAAGTAAAAAAGAATGATGTTCATAAGAAAATAGGATCATTAAAATATCCTTCTTTCTCAAGCATATTCAGTAAGGCATTATACCGCATGTGTCTAAACTATTTCAAACTATATAGGGATCGTATATGTTTGAATCCTTCATGAATTTTCATGTAGATATTAATATCAAATGACCTAAACATTCATGAGACGCACTCTTTTAAGGACTGTCAAACTTATAAAAACTTGAAATATAATAGTATCCATCACATGAGAAAATGTACCCTTATAATTAATATTAGATCTCTACTGGAAACCTTACGCGTGTTTTATATATAATTCTCTCATTATATTTATCATGTTTATTCATGAATACAAATTTGTATCCAACAGGTTTGACATCTTAAGATGTTTGGTCTACAAGTCCAAATACTTCACGTTTGACTAAATAAGTCAATTCTACTTAAATTTCTTGTTTCCATTGAAGTCAATCACGTATTTGGCTACATTCATTGATAGTTTGAGGTTCAAAATCATTTGTAATTTCAGTAGCTACCATGAGCGCAAATAAATTGTCAACGACTAATGCATTATAATCTCACATTTATCTTGTATAAGTATAATTTGTAAACTTTACCTCTTCCGAGGCAATTATCTCTTCAAAGATTTAGGTCTCATCAATGACTTATTTCTCTTCATGGAGTTAAGTAATTGATTTACATTTTTATTGGAAATGAACTATCATTCGCATTTCTTTTCACATTGACTGGTGCGAGAATTTAAATGTGACATGGTAAAAAAATTTTAAGAAAATTTGTGTCTTACTTCATGCTAATAAAATTATAACTTTTCAGAGCTTTCAATTAGATCAGCATGACGGTATATGATATGCACTTTTACTTCAAACAATATTAATATATATAAGTAAAACATAAACAAACAAAATAAAAAATATAAGGAAATACATAAATGATAATTATAATTAAGTACTAATTGGCATCAAATTTTTAATTTTCTAGTTTTAAAGAGATTGTAGATGAGCATCATCTGTTGGATCTTTAGTTCCATATACTCCTCATTTTCATAGAAAATTCATTAACATACTATATATACAAAACTAATGCTCTTTGATATCATGTTGATGACAAATATTGTCATAGTTTTCAACGATTCTTTGAATTCATCTTTATCTTATTTTCATAAATCTACCATTTCTGGTGACTATATTCATTTTTGTCACTTTATCATCATGGTTATTCATGATTTTGTGAGACCAATTATCATGCCATTCTTTTACCTTTATATATCCATTATGATATGTTTTCACCTTCATTTCAGGGAATGGTAAATATCTTATTTTTAATAATTTTTTAGCTCATTATTTCAAATGTGAGATAATTTTCGAAAAAATTGTATTGCTTTAATAGTCATAACTTTTTTTATTACTCCGAGCTTCAAGCTCTCTTGTAAAATATGGTAAGGAAAATAATTCATCCTTCAAATATTTCAGACCCATAGTTTGGATTCACATTTCAATATTTATACCCCATAAAATAAAATGATATAATAAGACATCCAAAACATAAATTTCATTTTCATGCATAAAACATTATTATTAGACCTATAACTTCAGGTTCTAAATTTTAAAGTTATACATTAGAATTTCAAGTCCTAAAATAGTTATAAATCGTTATTTATAGAACTTTAAATTCTATTTTGTTTCTTAGAATTTTGGGTTCTCTTTTAGATTTCACAATTCAAAACTTCAAGTTTATATTAGATTTAAAACTTTAGATTCTAATCTAAAATTTAATTGATAAAATTAAAATTTCAAATTTTTTAATTAACTGTAACCTAGATTTAGAACATCAGACTTTAATTTTATATTTTAAACTCAGAATTTCAGGTTCTGTTAATTTTATATTTACTGTAAAACTTTATATTGTAATATTAATATTGAACAATCATATAAAAATAATGTAAAAACACAATAATTTTCTGATGTGAGGATTTAATTTAATGATAACCACAAAGTATATTTATAAGAACAATAATAAAATAAACACACAAAAATTAGAAGAAGCCGGATGAGGCAATTAAAGCACAAATGAGGAGCGTCACGATGATGATCATCAATTTATTCACCTACGCCACATGCCACACAAACCGTATGCCACAAAGTATATTCATTGACTTTGATCATCATGATTGGCTTCGATCATCGGGAACGAAAAATTATATTATGTTTCGGGTGTATATATATATCTCTCATAATATGAGACCCAGCTGCTGTGAGAGAGATGACATATACACCCGAAACATGATTATACGACCTCATCGGGAACACAATTTGGCCTATATTTGTTTTTAAAGAACACATTCTCCTTCATTGTGTGAAAGGGGAAATAAACCTTACATAGAAGCTGCAGTTTTTATTAATTTAATGAATAATTTTATCTTTGTAGAAGTTATAAAATGATATTATTATTCCTAAATAATATGGATAAGTTATAAAGTATAAATGTAGTGTTGGAAATTAATTGTTGTTAATTATTTGGTGTTGTTAAATAACAACAATTAGTAATAATTTCATTTGGAAATTATTAAGTTAATTATTTGGTGTTGTTAAATAACAACAATTAGTAATAATTTCATGTTGGAAATTATTAAGTTAATTATGTGGTGTTGTTAAATAACAACAATTAGTAATGATTTCATTACTAAGTAAACAACAAGAATTGTTAATCAAATAATTAAGTAACAACAAGAGTTGTTAAGTGACAACAATTAGTAAAATATTAAATGGGGAACATATGGTACACCCATGATGGTAACATTTTTGGAAGGGTTAGAAAAGGTCATTATGCATCCTAATAATGTGATTAATAGTAATCAATGCATGTGATTACATAGTGACTTGATTTCCCTCCTATAAATAAGACCATTTTGCTTATTGAGTTACATAATCAATTAAGTTTGATTAAGAGGTCTCTACAAGCATAAAAGGTATGCAATTGTGTTGTGGTTAGTATAGATTTATTTCAATTAGCATGTAAATAAATCTAGGACTAGTAATACATGTATGGTTAGATCCTAAGAGGACAAACTTGTAAATATATTAGAGATTATGTTTCCTAACATTGGTATCAGTAGCTTAAATGCATGTATTCTAGTTGGATTACACAAAAATTGCATGAACATGCATGAAAAATGTTGAAAATGTTTCTGGTTTTTGTTTTTTCAAAAATGATTTTCTTCCAATTTTGGGCCGCAATAACTCTCTGTAGAAAATTGATAATCGTATGTTCAAATATTTTGAAAAACTACGTCATGAGATCTTCATTTTGGTATATCATTTGCTTAATTTGAATTAAACTTGAGAAAGATATGGACCCTAGAAGTTGGCTAATTGAATCTGTTTTTACCCAGAAGAACACTCCCAGAATAGACGTACTACATGTCATCCGGTGTTTAGAGAAGAGGACGACAAGTCGTCCGCTTTTCCTATACGACAAGTTGTACGAATATAAAAGACACGGACGACATGTCGTCCATGACCATGTCAACCGACAAGTCGGCTGGCAGTATTAGATTAAAACGACATGTCATACGGCCACAGAACAAGCGGACGACATGTCGTCTGCGCGTGGAAGTAAACCGAGGCTAGTCGGCGCGTGAGGGCGAGTGGGAGCCCGTGGCCGGCGCGTGGAGGCGCGTGGAGGCGCGTGGAGGTGCGTGAGCCATTCATGGGGCGCGTGACTGGCGCGTGAACATCCGTGTTGGCCCTGTTGGTCATGTATGTATCGGTTTGCTTTGGTAATTCCGATCTGTCATGATTAAATGTCTATTCCTTTTGCATATTGTACTAATCGGCCATGATAAATTTGTTTTATCATATAAATTTGTGTTTATGTAAATGAATATCTTTGTGATGTTTATTTTAGTTAATGTAACTTCGTGTTTCATTATATTGATTTTTTTTTGTATTTGTTGCAGAAAAATCATGCCGATCAGACAAAGAACTGCAAAAAGAGTTATGACATCCGCTCACACAGTGAAAGATTGAAAGACATGTTGCTGGATTTGGATAAATATCGGATGAAAGAAGATGATGATATGATCTCGCATATAATAACCTTCAATAACATGTTACAAGAATCTATAAGGAGGGTAATTGGATAGGACAACCAAACAGACTGAGATACCTACGAAATACTCTCCCGGAAATATGGCAAAAACGGCTTACTGATATTTGGAAATTAGTAACTCATACAGAAGAACTACGTGTTCAATACAACATAGCCATTGAGAGGTTAACGATTGAGTATCTTCAATCTAAGGCAAATAATACCATTTTTCCTTGATGTCTCGGAAACGTTGCAAGGATCCGAAATTTGCAATAGGTTTTCCATGGTTGTCCAAGATCAATTACCAGTTACCGAAAGAATTTGAGGATTCTTATCCAAAGACTTTTATTCGTTGGAACACTAGAATCGGAAAAGTTTTAAGTGTTAGATATTAGTTTTTCTATGATAAAACTATGTTAATATTTATGTGTGTAATTATCTGTTACTTCATGGCATGTAATTATTGTATTTATATGTATGAATGTTTCATGTTGATTTTGAATTTATGTAATTAAATCAATGATTGTCATGTACAATGGTCACATGATTAAGATGTTCTAAGAATTTATGTAATTTTTTAGAAAATGATTTTACATGATTGATTATGTTGATAATATTCTTACATTGGGTAATTGGATGATGATTGGACACATAGTGGCCTTTTGACTCCAACCCCATTGAAGAATTTTATTAAACATAATTCGTTTCATGATAAAATAAATAAAAGTATTAACAATTGTGCATGAATGTCTGTAGAAACTTTGTGTTTTTAATATGGCTTCCGCAACAAAGAACATTATTGCTAACTCAACAAGGGTGAGAAACTGAATGGCGATAATTATGAAATTTGGAGCATGAAAATCCAATATGTGCTAGAAGAACAAGAGGTTCTTGAAACTTTGAAAATGAGCATGGATGAACCTGAACAGGGCACTACGGCCCAACACAGGCGAGACCGAGAGGCTTATGAGGCCTGGAAGAAAAAGAATTCCATTGCCCGCATTACGTTTCTGAGCAGTATGGATAATGACCTAATAAAAGAGTTCAAGAAATATGACATGCTAAGGACATGTGGTCCACACTAGCTGAAAAGTTTGGTAGTACCTCAATAACCAAACTCAGGTCACTGACAATCAAGTTTGACACATACAAGAAACGTCCTGAGTTCACTATGTCAAAACACTTGAGGCAAATGTCAAACATGATTACTGAACTGGCAGATGCTGGACATGTTCTTACAGATGAACATAAAGTCCAAGCGGTCATTCGTTCTCTTCCAAATAGCTGGGAGCATATGAAAATGCATTTGACCCACAATGAGAGCATCAAAACCTTTGATAATGCCAAACGTCACCTTGAATTAGAGAGCGACCACCTTGCGGCTGCTAAGTCAAATGCTGAAGTGTATATGACAGAAACTAGCAAACCAGGGGGTTTCAAAAAGAAAAGAAAATTTCATGGTGGTGGGTTCCAGTTCGGAAAAGAAAAACAATTCTTCTAAGCCAGAAAAGAAACAGAAAACCAATCAACATGGGAAAGGAAAACGTCCTACCAAAAAGAAAAACATGGCAAAGGTTAAATGTTTTAATTGTGGTAAGAAAGGTCATTTTGCTCGTGATTGCACTAAGCCTAAAAAGGTGAATACCTTTCGTGCATATTTAAATGAAATATGTGTTTCAAGTTCAATCTTTCTAACTGAATCTAATCCTTTGTGGACTGTAGACTCATGAGCCACAGACCATGTAGCGAAGGATAGAGATGCCTTCGTGGAATTTTGGCGAATTTCACCTGGGGTGAAGTGGATATATGTTGGCAACAACTCACGGGTTGAAGTCAAAGGCATAGGAACATGCAAGTTAGTCATGCATGGTGGAAAAACTTTACAACTAAATGATGTATTGTTTGCTCCACAAATTCGTCGAAATTTAGTCTCTGTGTTGGTTTTGGTTAATTTAGGTTTCAATTTGAACTTCCATAAATTTGGTGTTGATTTGTACTTAGGTACAATACACTATGGTTCTGGTTATTTTCTTGATGGTTTTATTGTATTGAATGTTGAGTGTTTCAATCACAATTTCAGTTTTTCGTTTGTTACTTCAACTGTCAATAATGATGGTGATGTAATTGTGTGGCATGCTAGACTTGGCCATATTGGCCAACAAAGAATGAACAGATTAGCCAAAGAAGGCTTTCTGGGAAATATTGAGAAGGTAGAATTGTCAACATGTGAATATTGTTTGGCAGGAAAAACTGCGAGAAAACCATTTGGAAAAGGGACTAGAGCAGAATTTCCATTACAATTAATTCATTCAGATATCTGTGGTCCAATGAATGTCAGGGCAAGGCATGAAGCATCTTATTTCATCACATTTATAGATGATTTTACTCGTTTTGGTTATGTCTATTTGATTGCTCATAAATCCGAAGCATTAGAATGTTTCAAGAAATTTATGAATTTGACAGAAAATCAATTGGACAAGAAAATTAAAGCACTACGCACTGACCGTGGTCGTGAGTACTTATCTGATCAATTCAGAGAATTATGTGATGAAAAAGGAATTGGTCGTCAGTTGACTACTCCTGCTACTCCTCAACAAAATGGTGTTGCGGAAAGAAGAAATAGAACTCTTCTTGAGATGGTTAGGTCTATGATGGCACAAGCAATTTTGCCTATAACCTATTGGGGTGATGCATTATTAACTGCCACATATGTACTTAACCGAGTGTCATCTAAATCTGTGTCCACCACACCATATGAGTTATGGACAGGTCGTAAACCAGTTATTCACTTTCTAAAACCTTGGGGTTGTGCGGCTTATGTTCATGTGCGTTCTCACGAACATGGAAAGTTAGGCCCAAGAGGAAAAAAGAGTATCTTCATAAGATATTCTGAACAATCAAAAGGATATGTTTGCATAGGTGAACATGAAAGTGGAGGCGTGACAGAATTTGAATCACGAGATATCACATTTTTAGAAAATGATTTTCCTAAGCAGGGAGAGATAGGTCAAGATTTATCTCTATATGAAACTCAAGATCACATGGATCACATGATTGGTGAACACTCGGGTTTACCTAATTCAAGTGGGAGTGATGAGAGAAATTTGAGAAAACATGAAGAATCTGTTTCACATGAATATCAAAATGATGAATTAGTTTCACACGAGTCTCATTTACGTGATCTGAGTGGGAGTGATGTACATAATCCTAGTGGGAGCAATGTGCATGATCCAAATGGGAATAATATCGAAAGTGAGGAATCAGTTCCACCACTAGAATCCCAATTGCGACGTAGTAATCGTATAGGCATTCCTCGACGTCGTTTCGATATCGAAGAAGAAACCTTTATGATTCTACCTCAAGATGATGAAGAACCTAGAAACATAAGAGAGGCTCTTCAGTGTCCTGCTAAGGAAAAATGGATGAAAGCAATGGAAGAAGAGATGGAGTCAATGAGGTCCACCAAGTTTGGGAATTGGTTGATCTACCCAAATGACGTAAAGCTGTTAAGAACAAATGGGTTCTTAAAATAAAGCGTAATG